>JAHLJT010003311.1:0-53688 GCA_031308135.1 Acheta domesticus | reverse complement strand
GATATCAGGAGTTACTAAAACGTGAATTTCCGTTGAAATATGAAAATTGTTTTCCGCACCTTACGTAACTCTCACTATACTACTAATATGAAGCTGTATACTACTTATGATACACTGTACTTATACGAGCAAGAAACATCCTCTTTCCCCATTCATTTGTCTGCTGCAATCTTTAACCTCCCCAAAGTACTATAATTTGAAATTTTCGTAAGTTTTTTGTTTTTCTATTGGTTGAACAGAAACATTATTTTAAGGATATTAAAGAACAGTCAAATCTTGTCCTGTACGGAAATACTTGTTCAATTATTCGGTGCCGTTTTAATAAATGTAGGTCGTTATCTGTTATTGTTATCACACGTTGAAGTACCTTATCACATCCAAGTGTTGTGTTTCCAAAAAACTTTAATGGAAGTCATATAAGGACAGTGTCTCACAAACGCATTAATATATACAAATTGCTGGAAATGTGCATATCAACAGCTTCATAGATATTTCAAATGATTACATTAGCGTACATAACAAATCAGACAACTTAGTTTTATGCCATCTGATACAGTGCGTATAGCACAGTCACCAAAAACATATTTAAGAAAGAATTAGGAGCGATTTTTTCGATAAAATAACATTTCAACGTTTCTGAAAATGTGAAATTATGAATTACATTTGTCAGAAAACTATCTAGTTCTCTAGAAGCTTTTATGGCATCATTTAAAGCAATAGTATTTAATAATTTAATAATGAGTACAACCAGCCTCTGATTATAAACATTAACCATGTGAGAAAGATGTCAATAAATAACAATTCTGTAGTTTCTTTCGAAACATTTGAATGCACCAAAATCATTTTTTTTGTGTATCTTAACAGAGCCAATCACACTATCCGTTCCGAAAGTGTACATAAACATAGAGAAGTTTGATATCTTGAATTCAGTTTTCTGGAGCTTTACGTAACTTTCTCTATTAATACGCATATTTCTCCGTGCATACGAACGTATACGAGAATCTAATTTTTGATGCTGCAAATGGCTCCGACTTTCCCCGTAATTTTTCTAATTTCTATGGTTTTGTGCTAGCTTTTTGGGCTTGCCATCATACTCTCAGCTGCCATTTATCGGCGCCCAAAGTATGATTTTTTTAATTTCCCAATTTTTAAGTTTCTTAATTATGCAATCGTACAAATACATTAAGAATTCTATAGAAAAGTAAATATCGTATCAAGGAAATTTTCGTTCAAATATTTGGGGCAGTTTGTAAGAAAATGGCGTTTAAGCGTAACTGTAGATGCGAAATATTTTTTTCAGAGAATTTTATTAAGATATTTGAGAATATTATTTGAAGTCATTTGAAGCTCTTCTACTCAGAAATGCGCTAATGTATACAAATTACGATTAAATATGCATATTTAGGTGTGAGAGAAAATTAAAAAGTACATTTTTTAATTTTTACAAAACAATAAAATACAGAAAAAATAATTTTATACCATCTTAAATTATAAGTAAGTATAATCAATATCTACATCTATTCTACACTTCTATACTAAAATATAAAGACGAAAGTACGCTGGGCTTACTGCGCGATAATCTCTGAATCTACTGTACCAGTATCAATGAAACTATTGTGCTAGCTTTCTTTAAAGGTGTGGAGTACAATAGGCTATGATTTATAACCATAAATCGTAATAAATTTACAAAATAAACTTTTTTCGGATATTTTTCTTCTGGCTTTACATCACAGGTTCAACAGTGGATCAATGTCAATAGTTTAGCTGCGCACCATCAGAGGATGGCGTCTGAGGAATCTATGGATTGTATCAATGTCCAGAATTATAATGAAATTCATTGGAGTTTGAATAACGCTATGTAAACTCCCTGTGAGCGATTATTGGTGATTTGTTATTTTTGTACGTTGTCGAATATTTGAACGAAAGCCGTGCTGAAAGTAGTAAAGGACGTTAATGTACAAACATTGTCCTTAGTCCATTTTGTATACAGATTGTGGCAAGAACACATGTGAGTTTGAAAGTATTTAGAAAGTTAAAGTACAAAAATATACAGTAATATGCAATGTAAAATGTGTATAGGTCGTATACAAGTATTGTATATTTTCTGAACAACTTCTTCTTTTACAGAAATTTGAGAACATTAAATTGTTTGAAACAAAGCCGTGTTGATCCCGGGCTTAGTGTGGCACAGTTACCTTTGTTCACTGATTCCAGTTCATTAGGGAGTAATCGACTCCATGAACTGAATCCTTGTTTACTATTTGCGGTAGTAACGATCAACATGGTAACGTACTAAATGTATTTAAAATACATCCTAGTTCACAAGCGCATGCTACCTTAAACATTCTTTACTACTTAAACCACACAATTCAATATGGGAGGGGACTAAATACAGTGGTATGTAATTAAGCAATGGTCCCTTTACATATTAAGACTACCCTGTGCTGTTGATTGGCATGTCAGCTGCTCCCAGTGAATTAAATCATCCTTTTTTTCTATAAAAACTGGCAAAATGAATTTATCAAAATATTTATGTCTAATCTAATAAAAAGATTCTGGGACTCGATGGTATCTACTATTCATATTTCAAGATCCATATTTTCTAGCACTTCAAATCAAATAATGAAGCTTATATTGTTTTGTGATTTGTGTTCAGTAAACTGTCAATTTATTGTGTATATATATATATATATATATATATATATATATATATATATATAGGTTGATGGATCAGTATTGCTGTGATATGATGACTTGATTTACCTAAGCAAATAAGATTTATACTACGTGTTACTAGCACATCGGTCTTTAAAATAAAAATATATTTGTCGTCTTCAAAATAACTGTAGAAAACAGGTAATTACATTACATAATAGATATTTTCATTTCTTTTTATGATTATGATTTATCAAAAACGTTACGACATCTATATCTATTTGTCGGGATCTGTCTACTAGCGTACACTGCGAGAACTCTCGGATGTTTCTTATACTCTGCTTAAAACTGTAAATCCTTTCAAGGTCACGAGTTGGCAGGTGATAAATTTTTAATATTTCTTTGTAAATACGATATATGAAAAATGTAAAAATAGTTAGTTTTTACAATTTGGCAATTTATTGAAAGTATTGGCATAAGATATAAAACTCCCTCGACAGCCTGCTACGGGGCTTCTCTGAACAGCGTTGACAGCCTGTCGGCCATGGGATAAGAAGCTTGAGTGGTTATCACAAGGAAATCGTTTTACCGTATACACCGCCCTCTTAACCTTAGGATGGGATTTCTCATCGTTACACGGCAATCGATACTGAGACATCTGTAAGAAAAGAGCACAGTTCTAATTTACCCGGCCGGGAATCGAATTCGGGGTTGCCCCGTGGAAAGTGTGCACGCTAACCCATGAGCCACCGAGGACGGGATATAAAACTCCAGAAAAAGAATATAAGAGAGTCTACAAGTATTTTATGAGTAATTTGTATTTATAGATAAGATTTGTTTATTATTTTTAGTAGTAAAGTGGGGAATGTTTGGACGCTGTAACTCCCAATAAGAAAAATGTAAACTTTCTTTAGTAGGAAAAAGAACGAGGTACACCGGGAATTTCCAAATAGGGGGCAGACAAGAGAGGACAAGGCTAGCTTCGCGGGGTAGATACACAATGGGAGAGAAGTAGGGCCCCACTGCAGGGCATGAATAAATGGAATTCCTCTTTCAGGCTAAACGCCTGGGCAACGCCGTGCTCAGGTGTGCTAATAATACGAAATGAAATTACATAAGTTACTTTGCTTTATTTTTTTATTTTATCAAAAATTATACAATTGTATTTTTTGATATCTCTCGCACGTCGTTAATATTTACATTATCCGCAATTTGTTTATAGAATTGCACTAATCAGTGCATTTGTTTAAGTGATGCAAAAAGTTCCTCGAAAAATCCAACGTACTTGTGTTCCACTAACAAGGAATAACCCCCATAACTTCTAAACGATTAGGATATCGAAATGCAGTCTTTTCTTCAATCTGCGGAATCATGGGACAAGTAACATGCGGTAGAGAAATTGTCTATAATACTTTAATTATCGAGAAATTTAATCTTTAATTTTTTAAATTGAGTTGTATATTTTTTCGCCAGCAATTTCTGAAACTTGAAAAGGGGAATAAAGTGATTTTTTTGTGATAGTAATTTAAGTATAAAATTACACTTTACGTAATTTTGAATTAAACGGACAATATTTCGTTTAGCAGCCGTTGCAACTCTCGCATTCGGAGAAAGTGTCATTCGCGTCATGAAGATTCTTGCGTGGAGAGGGGAGACTGGGAGGGGTAGCAGTTAGAGATAAGAGGCCTAACGACAGGAATCAATGGTCTTGACACAAGGGCCACACTCAATAACACCAATTTTAACTACAATAATGAGATATGTTTTTTCATTGATTTATCTGCATTTAACTTGTCTTCTTTAATAATATAAATCATTTTCAAATTTGACAAGAATCCAACCATCGTGTCTTCGGTGGTAAATTTCATTTTTATCTAAGACGATCTTTCGTCCATTTCGCAACCACACCTCTACTGCTGCTCATAAAATGAAAAGGAAAATAGTTCACTTCACTCTTCTGCCGTGGATTTTCAAGTTCGTGGCAGCACGTGGCGTTTTAAAGTGAGAAACTTTCCCATCAGTAATAACAGCTGTGACTGCGGATGTGGTAATGATCTGTGGTAATGTTCATTAGATTTTCCCTGATAGACGTAGAGAGTATTTCAAAATATTTATTGCTTTGTTCCTTTGTTTGGTACGTGTTTAATAAGTTCATTAACAGCAAATAATAAGATAAAAGTCAACCCATCTATTATTTGATGAATTATTTGAGATATATTTAAAATCGTTAAGCATTCATTCCCATTACATGATATAAAAAACTTGTTTCTGCCATAATACACAACTCAATATTTGGAAGTATGAAAAGAACCTTTATTATTAGTATTATTATTATTATTAATATTATTATTATTATTAATATTATTATTATTATTTTTATTATCGTCTTTCCGCTGAAAATAGTTTTCTTTTTTTCTTTTCGATTATCATTGCGAGATATTGAGCTCTAAAGTTAAATGATTATAATAAATCAGGGATCAGTTAGACAAAAAATTGTGTGTTTTTTTCTCGCATAATACATTCTCTTCATTGTCCGAAGATGATATGAATAAGCATACCATGTGGTTCGCGGAATATTAGGGATGTCAATTAGACATACCATCGCGCAAATATGCGATTGGTGGGCCAGATCTATAGACGTCGTTCTAAGAAAAGTTGGAGATGAAGGCAATATCGATTTAATAAAACACATTAAATATTAATTTAATGTTACTATTGAGACACATTAAGTTTTCTTCATTGTCTTGAAATTGCCGAGTTGCTTCCTGCCCATCAGTGAAATAGTGATTATGATTGAAATGAATGAAAACAAATCAAGCATAACTCGTTTCGTGTCATAAACCTTTCTTTGCTGTGAAAGTTGCTCTTGATTTATGCTCTTGAAAATCTTAGTTCTTCTTCACCCACTGGAAGTTTAAATGTTTACTGTGTAAAAACAGTTATCCTGATTTAAAATTTACCTGTACATATTTATAAAAGATTTCTCGTTTGACAAATGTAATCCATCTAATTTTAGACAGTTACAGACACCATTTTGTTCAGTTTTCTTCCATCTTGTTACAGACATTTGAAGATCTTTTAACACATAGACAATAAAGTTTAATTTTTGTAGTAAATAAACTATGTGCGATATAATTATATTATTTGCGTTGTTCCTATTACCAAATCCGGATTAAGCTCTTTATCATCAAATCGCTGCTGACATTATAAATATCTGGAAAATCACTCATCTCGAGGATTGTAGAAAAATAGATTAAAATCAAAATAAATAGATTGCAATCTTCTGTGAGTCACTTTTATTGTAATGCACCGTGTGGTCCACAGAGAGAACTTTGAGTTCTATTACTTTCAGAAAAAATGTATAACTCTCGCGTGGATCTGAAAACGGAGTTAACTCAATTTCTCAAAACAGTGGAGTGGTGCCACTATTAAAATAAAGCCTCCGATTGCTGTAGTTACGCATATATCCTTTACGGCCGCCCCTCTCACACTCCCTATCTCCAGGAAACTGTCTCGTCGCCGCGAAGGTCTTTCACCAACCGTTCACCAACGTCACATTTGTCCGTCTGTCTGTCTCTCCGTTTGTCTGTCTGTCTGTCTGTCTGCCTGTCCGTCTGTCTGTTTATCTGTCCGTATGTCTATCCGTCAGCCTGTCCGTCCATCTGTCTGTTCGTTCGTCTCTCTGTCCGTCTCTCTGTCAATTTCTCTGTCTGTCCGTCTGTGTCTGTCCGTCTCTGTCGGTCGGTCTCTGTCTGTCCGTCAATCACTCTGTGTGTCCGTCCGCCTGTCCACCCGTCTTTCCGTCCGTCTGTCCGTCCGTCTGTCCGTCCGTCGGTCCGTCTGTCTGTCCGTCTGTCTCTCCATCAGTATGCCCGTTTATCCAGCTGACTGTCCATCTATCTGTCTGTCTCTCCGTCTGTCTGTCTGCCCGTCCGTCCGTCTGTCTATCTGTCTCTCCGTCTGTCTGTCTGCCCGTCCGTCCGTCTGTCTATCTGTCCGTCTGTCTTTCCGTCTGTCTGTCCATCTGTCTGTCCATTCGTCTCTTTGTCTGTCCGTCAGTCTTTCTGTCCGTCAGTCTCTCTGCCTGTCCGTTCGCCTGTTTGTCCGTTTGTCCGTTTGTCCGTCCGTCTGTCCGTTCGCCTGTCCGTCCGTCTGTCTGTCCGTCTGTCTCTCCGTCCGTCTGTCCATTTATCAGGCTACCTGTCCGGCTGACTGTCCATCTGTCTGTGTGTCTGTCTGCCCGTCCGTCTGTTTTTCTGTCTATCTGTGCGTCTGTCTGTCCGTCTGTCCGTCCGTCTGTCCGTCCGTCTGTCCGTCCGTCTGTCCGTCCGTCTGTCCATCCGTCTGTCCATCCGTCTGTCCATCCGTCTGTCCATCCGTCTGTCCATCCGTCTGTCCATCCGTCTGTCCATCCGTCTGTCCGTTGTGAACACCACTAGCGCCTAAATAATACTTAGAAATATTTTCAAATTGAGGAACCTCCTGTCGATCTGCCTCTAGTCTATGCTTTGAGATTTTCAAAACGATTTATTAAAAATTTTTCGGCGACTTGCTTCCACTACAAAATTGAAAACAGTGATTATTCCTTTTTTATTTGTGTATAATTTACGTTTTCTTCTTTCGGACTTTTGGCCGTGTGACATAATCACTTATCCATAAGCATTACTCCTAGCCTAGTACTCAGTTCATTCACATTTAATATAATTCACATCATATATAATTACATTGTTTATAATTATTTTTTCTTTCTATCACCCTGCATGATTTTCATCTACACCATATTGTCAATGGTCCGTTCTTCAGGCATTTCCTTTCATTTTTACTTCTTTCCCCCCACTTAGCTGCCGTGGCCTTGCCAAGTCTCGGCCGTGACGTAGCCAGTTGAGCCGAGTAGGACCACTATCTTTGCGGAACCTCTAACACTAATGAAACAAGATTAAACTTTGCAACAAACAGCAAAAGAAACAATACAATACAGCATACAAATATTTTAAACCTGTAATACGAAAATAAATAGTAATAATAAAAATATAAATAGTAATACAATACAATAACAACATACAATAGAGTACAAGTACATAGACGAGTACGTAGATACAATATACTATGCATACAATATACATAGTATACAATATACAAACATCATGCAATATAATTTACATGAAAACAAAAATTATTTACAAGAATAAAAACATGAAATAAAAATACAATAATACAAACATAATATACAGAAATGAGCATCGTCTCGGTGTCCAATTCTTATTCAATTTATTTCTCATTCTGTGCTACTATTATTTTCTTAGCCAAAGTATCAATTTCTTTTTAATAATTCTTTACGCATAGCAAGTTGGGAATTGCTACCATTCTTATTTCCACACCATGCCTAACGATGGTCTCACTATGCCTAACGATGGACAGCCATGCTTAACGATGGCCATACCATGCGTAACGATGGCTACACCATGCCTAACGATGGCCACACAATGCTTCACGATGGCCACACAATGAGAGACGACGGCAGAGGACGCGGTATGAGATTGAGCTACAATCTCAAACGGAGTCCTCAGCCATCGCGCGCAATCGCAGAGCAAATGCACTTCAGTCTCTTCCATTCCACATTCGCAGTTGGGAGAAGATACAACGTTGATCTGTAGGATCCGCGACCGCTTATAAGTTGAACTGATGCCCTTGAGGGCTGAAAATGCCGAAACTCCTTACGTGATCTGACTGATGGCAGAAATGCATTTGCATCTCTCCCTGTTGCTCCACTCTCCCATCTCGTCTGCCACGCCCCCACCGCGTTTACATATACAGATTTTAAATCTATTACGATATATAATCTATTCAGAATTATGCCGTTCAGATATACAATAAGTCTGTTTGATCTGATATAATATCCAGTTGCCGCAAGCTGAACAGATAGGTCCAGAGGTAGCTCCCCTGCCAACACTTGTATTACCAATGTTGCTGCAGTGCGATACGCTCCTGTAATTGTCAACAGTGCTGCTCTCTGTCAAATTCCCGCCTAACAAGAACCTTATGGCTTTCGTGCGACCATGCCAAATCACAAAATGTAACAATTCGAGTAAATGTTGCTTTATATAAAATTTCCCATGGATTTTTACTTATTACAAGATAAAATTCTTCGAATTTTCATAAATAATGATTTGGCTTTTACACACGCCCTAGACAAGTGTGCAATTAACTTTAATTGTGGATCAATGTGCACTCCCAAATAAGTTTGTAACTGTGTGACTTTAAGCTTGCCATCCTTATACCGTACCACATGCTGCATATCCTTTGAATGGTGCTTTTTTCCAGGAGCTGTTTTTATCAGGTTAGTTATAACTATAAAGTTTATTTTCTCATCCGAAATGTCTAGCCTAGCTGCATCGCACCAGGTGGATACCAACTGTACAGTTACATTTGATTTCTCTTTTGCATCAGCCCCTAAACAACCTCTGATGACCAGGGAAGGTCGTCGGCGTAGGCAGTTGTCTTTACATGTATGTTTTCAAGTAGCCGTAACAGGCTATCCATTATTGTGCTCCAGAAACCTGGGACTGAATTAATTCCCTGCGGGCAACCTTTATTCAATTGATGTTCCACGTGTGCACCGGCCTCACTGGTTAATGCTCTTCATTCCTTGAAGAAGCTTTGGTGCATATAATAAAGATCTTTGGGTATATGTCATTCGTGCCTTAAATGTTTCCACAGGAGGACCCCCCAAGTATTATAAAAACATCCTTTATATCAATGAATACAGACAGGATGTATTTCTGGCCTTCATCATATCTCAGCTCGTCAAGAAGATACATTGACAGCATCTTCGGTAGACTGTTTTGATCTAAACCCAAACTGTGAGACTGAGAAGCCACTCCGGGCGACTATCCACACCTGCAATCTCCGTAGAGACTTTTTAACTAGTATTTAACCTAGAATGGGCAAGGGAGACACAGATCAATAAGATTTAGGAACGGTGGTTAGTGGATTCGTTTTTTTCCTTAAAGGACAACTTCGGCTGTCTTCCATTTATCAGGAAAACAACCGGATCTCAGACATCTACTGTTCTACCCCAGTAACATTTCTCGTATAAATGGATGAGCCAACCTGATTATCTGAGCGTAAATGCCATCAATGCGAAGTGCACTACACATTTAAAGTCCTGCTTGAGAATCTTCTGGTCCTTTCATTGAAAAGTCACCCGTGGATTCTCCATCAACCCTCTTCCATCTGATTTCGAAGTTCTTCTTTCTCCATATTATCTTCCGTCGAGTTGTTCCGTGGTAAGAATACTTCTAGCAGTACTTGGTAAGTTTATTTTTAAGTTCTTGTACGCACATCTCCCACTTTTATAGTGGAAAATGCCTCAGTTATCATGAGTTTTCAGCCGCTATTTTGTACCCCCATGTGTCCGTCTCTGGTATTGGTAACGTTTCTCTGCCAAGACAGTCTTTTCAAATCTCTAATTTTCCTAGTCACTTTATGTTTCTACCTTGTAGCCTCAATTTTTTATTTCTGAAATATTTCTGTGAGATCACTCATTCCTCTTTGTGCCGTTTATATCTTCCTTTAAGCCGACGTGCTGTCTTTATCTTATTGGTGAGTTCATGAGACCACCAGCTACTCGTAGCTACCTTCGTCCTGAGAACAGGACCACGAGTAATAGTTCTTCCAGCAGCTGCTTCTATGCATTCTGTTACTTGTACCACACACTCATCAATAGAGCATTGCCAGTCAGAGTAGTCCACTTTGGCAGCGTCTTCTGGTATTGCTTGCTGGAATTTAGCCCGGTTTGCTTTCCTAATTCGAAATTTATTTAGGTTCTCAGTATCATCCACTAGCGTGTTGTTTCTGTATTCCAAACGTGTAGCGTTATGGTCACTCTTGATTATTTGGTCTCTAACTCTCTATCCCCGAACCCGGGATATTGAGGCATCGTTAGCAATTGTATCATCAATATGTGATCCACTTTCAATTCGGGTTTCTCCACTTTGGAGGGTTCGACTAAATGTTTGGTACTGAGATGTTTCATTGGCTAAATAAAGACCGTGTCTTATTATCAAGCCTAGGACATGATCACCACGAATAAACGACGTCCTGTTGCTCACCAAACCATTCTTAAGTTCTGGCATTGGCAACCATACCAGCTATAATTGGAGTTGTTCAACTTGTCACTCTGAAGATCAGGACGTTCAACAGAAGTAGTGGGCGCCAGATCTGTTTTGGTGAACTTGCAAGATTTTTCCATTAGTTACAATTTGTTCTCCATAGTAAGTTCTTTCATTGATGGCTCGTACATTTCTTAAATATGTTTAGTAGTTTTTGCGCAATATGGCGTGGAATATGTGTAGTTTTATAAAATTAGAAAAACTATATTTTTTCGAAAAGGTTTAAAATGTTTTCTTTAAACTTTTGGTAAAGATAGCGCAAAATGTACTCTACAAGATATTTTATATTTAAAGATAACATTAATTCAATATTGCTCTATTCTTTTGCTTTTTCAAAAATTACAAAAATGTAAGTTTTTTTACTTGTCTCTCACGTCCTTAATATTTGCATCAGTGGAAATTTGTTCAAATTATTATATTTACGAGCACATGTACTTTAAATAATGTCAAGTGAAGTTTCTCGAAAACGCAACCGTTTTCTGTTAAAACTGTCTCAAAATTACGCTTTTTCAGAAACGCTCAAACGCTAATTTCTCGTAATTGGCGCCAGATATTTTTCTGCAAATATTTGTAAAGAATAGAGGTAATTGCATTCTTTAATATCAGATAAAGTTCATTTTTTCTGTTTTGAAATATTACACAAATGTAATTTTTTAAAGATCTTTCACATCCTCAATATATATATTTCCAATAATTTGTAAACACTATTGTATTTTTTAGTTAATGTAATTTAAAAGATTTTAAATGAGGTTTTTCAAAAACTGAAAATTTCTGTAAAAACGAGCTCCGTATTTCGAATGTACAGAATCGCTTAAACGCTATTTCTTGAAAACTGCTCCAATTTCTTCAAAGAAATTTGCCAATTAGTGCGTGCTTTTATTGTTCTTTAATATTATCAAAATAATATTTCCGTTGTTCTATAAGGAAACGGACAATAGTAGGAAAAGCATATACTGAGTGTTATCTGTCCTAATTTATGGAGCACAAAGAAGGTCTCTTGATGTAAATGTGCGAAATATGGTAGAGATTTGCCAAAGGTAAATGAAGAAGAAAATGCCAAACATTACTCTGAGAGATAGGATAAAGAATGTTGACATTAGAAGAAAGACAAAATTAAAAGATGCAGCACCAGGGGGAAAAGATTAAAATGGAAATAGGGAGGACACATCTGCCGACTTGACCACAAAACTGGACAGACGCAGTCACCCAGAGGGACCCGAAGTAGGATGAAGACGTGTAAGAAGACAAAGAAAGAGGTGGCAAGACGAATTTGTTAGCGAATCAGGTACTATATTGCGACTACCCTTCGTCTTCGGTTGGGCGCCTCGGACGGGTAGCCGGCTCGTTCAGTCGATAGACAGTCTGGCCTGAAATGGCGATGATGGAGGAAGCTGGCGGTCGGGGTCAAATGAGAAGCATTGCATTCATATAACAACATGGGAGATTTATTCAGTAAGAAATCACGAATGAACTTGTACCAATCATGTCGGCGAGCATGCTCCCCTTTACCCAAATCAAAAAAAATGTCATGCACACACACAAGTTAAAATTAAGAAATACAAATGATTACAATTACAATGACAAAGATTTTCTCCTTGCGCAAATTCCCTCTTGACGGCCAAGCGCGGCCGGGGAATCTCTCTTCGTCGCCCGGTCGAAAGGTAATTAGCAAAAATTGTTCGCCACACAGTTTATGCCTTTCGACCACGGGCGCACCACAAAAGCAAAATAAATACTGCCTCCGCAAGGCGGCTTGCACAACCCACCAAAGTTGAATAACCTCAGGCCGTCAGCTGGCTGCGAGGGTCGTCACGGGCAGTGAGGCGCTGCCCCGGGTGGGGTGCGCAGGACTTAACCAGGTATGCAGCGAGGGGTTGCTGGGGCTGGCCCAACACACAGCGCCGTCCGCTCGATGTTGTGAATGATTAGGTAATGTTTGCTCGAACGAATGATCTCCTCACTCTCGATCTATCACGCGGTATTTTGGAGATCGAAGCGAGTTCGTGAATCATCTGATAATCTCACGAAAAAGTCCCGAATTCGAGCACAAGTCGGATATTAACACAGCACAATTCACTGTCGATTGTACGTCACACAGCCCCACGGTCTACAATTGTTAAAGGGGACTTGCACAAATTCTCCCAAGAAAACTCAATGTTTTTTTTTATAAGTCCATCCAACACGAACCGAACTCTGTCTCCGGCGCCTAGTGCCACCACAAAGGCAACTTGTCCCCCCTTGACCGCTACTCGCGTCCTACCCCGAACGCAACTCTTTCGCTTCTCTCCTCGCGTCGCCTGCTCGAAGTCCCTCGAAGCTTCTTTTCCCCCACCAAAATTATCCCCAAGATTCTGGAACCTTCCAGAACATTGCCTAATTCCGGCGGCTATTGGCGCAAGGGTAGTGCGTCTCAGACTATTTCTGCCCAATCGTGGGGTGTTTTTGAGGCCGAGAAATGAGCGAGAAGCTGGCTATCGCTCCCTCTCGCTTCAATTTTGCGTCAAATAGGGGCAGTTATTAATGACTGGGGGTGTGAGGGGCAGGAAATCTCAAGGGAGGCTGGGGGGCTCTGAGCGTCGCGGAAAAATACCGGGGGGTGCCGTGCGCACGAAACGACCACCCAAGCTCCGGGACACGTGGCCATGACAAATTCAAAGTGTATGGGGGGGCGGCGAGTGGCCGCCGCCCTGGCGCCGTCCGCTGACCCTCGCTGTCTTGCGTCGCGGAGTAATTCTTAGGCGCGCAATTAACCGTAACATATTCGGTATCACTACAATATGGGACCGCATAGATAGAGATAGGGTAAAGCGGAAAGAAGTGACAAAAGAATGTAAAGAAAGAACAAATTTGTAAATATATGTATGAAAATAGAATTGTAAATAATCCATTTTAATATAAATAACTCTAAAACAGTGTCTAATAAAAAAAACTGTGAGTGTGTCTAACAAAACTATTGTTCAACTATGAAAATAGTGCTATAGAAAAATCACGGGTATTGTTACGAACTTGTGGACTGTATATATAACAGAATTGTAAATGATTAATACAAAAAACAATTCAACTTCGCCAGATTTTAATTCCCTTGGTAAGTTCTTATTTGTGGGCTACCCATCCAAAGAGTAGAAAGCTTTAGCCCTGGATAGGGATGCTATAGATTTAAGATTTAATAATAATAATAATAATAATAATAATAATAATAATAATAACTCCACCTAGGGAGTACACGACCTTGGAGTTGGTGGTGGAGCTTGAGTACCCCCATGAGCCTGAAAGCTATGTCAGTGGTAGCCTACCTTCTGGTAGGGTCTCCCTTGCTGAATAGGTTGAAGGTGAGGGGTCAGACGAAGAAGTACTCCATTTTGAGGAGAGTGGGAAGTAAGCAGAGAGGGAAGGGTCATGAACCTTTGGACTTCCTGTTATCGGCCCATGGAGGGTACAGGAGAGAAACTGGGTTGGCACACCAGGCCACTGATTAGAGTGGAGGCCCGAACCTTGCATTAGCCAGCGAAGGAGGCTGCCTTTAGCAGTCAGTGAAAATCCCGTAGGGTTTAGTAATGCCGACTGGCGATCGGAGGGACCCCTTGCTGGGCCCTGCGGGGGGATGCCCCGAGGCCACTGTGGGTCGCAGTAACGGATCGCAGGAAACAACCCAAAGGTTAAGTGTGATCTGTGAACTGGAACTTGCTACCTGCGAATCTTCACTTGAAACCAATGAGCAAAATGAATAGAACAAGCAATGTAATGAATCTTAACGTGCCTTGTTCTACCAATGTCCCATACCTGCTCAGAAACCGAGCTAATGTCTTCTTGTCGACATCTGGCTATCCCACGGATGTTAGTCCCAGGGACCCAGAGCCGGCAGTAGCTCGAAGCCATCGTCAGAGATGGACCCGGGATGAATTAATGGAGGTGATGTGATGCTTTTACTATGCAAAAGCGAAAAATGAGGGCTCAGAAAAAGAAGTTTTTAAGATATGGAGAGAGCGGAACCCAGATATGAGACCTACCCTAGACTCAAAGAAGCTTGCCAGTCAACGACGATACATACTGCAACTACCCTCGCGTCTTCGGTTGGGCGCCTCATACGGGTAGCCGGCCCGCTCAGTCGACAGATTACCTGAAACGGCGAAGATGGAGGAAGCCGGTGGCCTAGGTTGAATGAGAAGTCAAACATGTGAATTTAGAACAAGTTGAATTTATTCATTGAAAAAAGAAAACGCTAATGGTCTGGTGATGATAACTCTGGCGAGCATGCCCCCAAAATCGAAATAAAACAAAAAATGAAATGTCATGCACATAAGAGAACATAAAATTACAAAGTGATTACAATCAGATGAAATTCTTCCTCGCGCGCGAATTCCCGCTTGATGGCCATGCGCGGCCGGGAACTCCTCTTCGTCGCCCGGTCGAGAGGAAGTCAACACTGGTTGTCTGATGTACTGTTCACACCTCTCGATCGCGGGTACGACATAAGACACTCAAACAGAAAATACCTCTGTTAGGCGGCCTGCGCCACCCACTGAAGTTGAACGACCTCGGGACAACTCAGCTGGCGGCGAGGGTCGTGGCGGGCGAGGAGCGCCGCTCGGAAAATGTAGGTCAAATCAGGTACTTGCGAGGATAGCGGCCAAGGCGGGCCGGAACACAAAAGCGCCGTCTGCTCGCTGCGGTGAATGGGTCAGCTCAGTTCATTCACTGACACGGTCGGTTCATTCCCGGTCGATCTCACAATACTTTGGTACTAATGAGCCCGTGAATTATCGCACAAATTCACAAAGGAAAAGAGAGTCTCGAGTTCGCACATAAATCGGACGTAATATAATACGAATTGCTGTCAAATGTTCATAATACTGTTCTGCGGCCTGCGTTCGTCACAGAAGTCTTGTACCCAAACTCTACAAGAAACTTAATAATTTTTCTAAGTCCATCGAACCGAACGCCACAACAGAATATAACAGGTTCCCCCCTGCGGCCGCCACTTGCGTCCGATTCTGAACACGGCTCCCAAGCTTCCCTTTTGTGCCTCGTCGCTCCAAGTTTTAGGAAACCTCGTTCCCCCCACCAAAATTATCCCTGTGACTCTGGAATATTCTAGAACAAACCCGAATTCTGGCTGCTATTGGCGAAAGGGTACTGCGCATTAGATATTTTCTGCCCAATCAGAGGATGTTTTCGAGGCCGAGAAAAGAGTGAGAGAGGGGCTGGTTATCGCTCCCTCTCGCTTTAATTTTGCGTCGAAAAGGGGCAGTTATTAACGACCGGGGGAGTGTGAGGGGCTAGGAATCTCTAGGGAGGCTGACGGAAGAGTTCCAGGCGTCGTGGAAAAATACTGAAGGGGTCGTGTGCAGAGCGGCCACCCAGAGTTGGGGCACACGTGTCCATGACGAATTAGGGAGCGGAGGGTCGCGGAGGGTGCCGACACCGTGGCGCCTCGCCTGGCCCTCGGGCCGCCTCCGTGGCGCCTCGCATGGCTCTCGCGTCGGCGCCTGCGTGGAGTTATTTTGCGGCAGAATAAACTTGAATTTATTCGGTATCACTACAATACTAAGCAGTGGAAAATTCACATCAGAACAACTTGCAGACATCCAGAGAAACGCAGAGTATGTTCATCGATCAAACCATTCACATGGCGAACACTTAGAACCATCTAATATCCCTGAAAACGATGATCCCCTTCAAGGTTCATCTCTTCCAAATGAAACATTCGTCAGTGGTGAAAATTCATCTGGCCATGAGTCACACGATAAGGACATGATGCGGAACCTCCTCCGACGCGAGATAGAGCGAGTTCGTCTACTTCCATTCGAATCTCGTGCACCGTTGAGGAGAATTTACGAAAATGCTAAAGCTAAGAGAGTGATAGAAACTGTGAATTCTGTCTTAAATGAGGTTGTACAGGCCTCAAGTAGAGATCTAGATATTACTGAAATCAATCACATCGTGTATGCAACTGGATATCTAGTATCTCAGATAATCTTGGGGCCAGCCAAGAACACCGATGGCCGACAGCCAGACAGAGTAAAAAGCTCCGAACCTCCATGGATGAAAAGAATTATGAAACGGATAGCCGACACACGGCGTGAAATATCACTCCTAGCCGAGGCATCTTCTAAGTCAAACCACACGTATAAAGTTCAACAAAAAATACTCCATGTTGAACAAAAATACCTAATTGACAATGACACAACAAGGCTAATGGTAGCTGAAAAGCTAAAAGAAAAAATTCAAGCATGGGCTCAACGAATAAGACGGTACAAACGTAGAATCGATTTCCGTGTACAGAACCGGCTTTTTGAAACAGACGCGAAGAGATTCTATCGCAGTCTGACTCAAAAACCGAACGGCAATGCTGCCCCTCCTTCAAAAGATGACGTCGAAACATTTTGGTCAGGAATCTGGGAGGAGACCAGATCCTACAACAAAGACGCATCGTGGCTCCAATCTGAAGTTGATGCTGCCAATGGACACGTGGAAACAGTGGAACATGTTCAAGGATTCTCGAAAGAGGACCTATGCAAAACAATTAAGAATATGGGAAACTGGAAATCCCCTGGGGTTGATAAGATCCAGATTTATTGGATTAAGAAATTAACAGCACTACATTCTCATCTTGCAAAGGCTGTTAATAAAATTTTAGAAAACCCTAACGAACTTCCCGAATGGCTCACTCGCGGCATTACGTATTTGCTACCCAAAGGAGGAGACAGCTCTTTGGCGAAGAACTACAGGCCAATTACTTGCCTGCCAGTAATGTACAAAGTTCTAACTGCAGCCATTGCTGACAAAATGTATAGGCACCTAGAGAAGAACCATCTGTTGCCAGTTGAACAGAAAGGATGTCGTAAAGGTTCCTATGGCTGTAAGGAAATCTTGCTTCTGAATAAAATAATTTTGAATGATGTAAAGAAACGAAAACGTAATTTAAGCATGGCTTGGATTGACTACCAGAAGGCCTTTGACAGTGTACCACACGATTGGATTTTGAAGACCCTGGAGATCTATCGATTTCATCCTAGACTTGTTGAGTTTTGCAAGGCTAGTATGAAGTCGTGGAGCACCAGGTTACTAATCCACAGCGGAAAGGGAGTAATAGAAACAAGAAGTATTCAGATTAACAGGGGAATTTTTCAAGGAGATTCACTATCCCCTCTGTTGTTTTGCATTAGTTTGATTCCTCTATCAAGACAGCTGTCGCACACTGACTTTGGTTACAAGCTCAATGGTGATGAAAGGCCTATATCACATTTATTTTACATGGATGATCTTAAAGTTTTTGCTAAGAATGAAGCGATTCTCTCCCAAATGCTGTCTGTCATCAATGATTTTAGCAATGACATCTGCATGAAGTTTGGTCTTGACAAGAGTGCAAAAGTCAACTTAAAAAGAGGCAAAATGACAACGTCAGAGAACATTGAAGTTGATAGACACACTGTGATACAAGATCTTGAGCCAGGTAAAACTTACAAATATCTGGGCATTGAAGAATGTGAGACCATCTCGAACGACACAATGAAAGAGAGAATTCGCAGGGAGTATTATAGAATTGTTATTGCTTCTTTAAAAGTGATTTTGTAAAAACAATGTGATTTAATAAGGGGTCCATTTTATGAATTTCAGAAGCTGCAAGTAAGTGATGGCCAGTCGCAGAAGTTGTGGTGCGAATGGCGCAGAAGATGGCGCAGACGCTGTTGGTGGCGCCCTCCAGCTGGTGGCGCAGGGGCTGGCGCAGCTGCAGGAGGCCCTGCGCGTGCAGAAACAGGAGGCGGAGCGCGAGGTCCAGGAGGCAGAGGAGAGGATGCAGGAGGCCCTGCGCCTGCAGAAACAGGAGGCGGAGCGTGTGATCCAGGAGGCCCTGCGCCTGCAGGAGGAGAGGGCGGCGGCGGCGATGCGCGAGATGGAGCGAAAACTACAAGAGAAGGACGCAGTTATTCTCGACTTACAGCAGCGATTTGAGGAGACCCAGGAGAGACTGAATACCATGGAGGAGAGAACGACGGCTCCGGAGGGATCTGGAGGGGAAGGAGGTGTGCAGCGTCTGGAGTGCCGGATGAATGAGGTAGAGGCCTCTCTGCAAAGAGCGGTTCAGAGGTTTATGCCTCGCGTTGAGGTTCTGTTGAACCAAATGAAGGAGCCCCAGTCTACTCGTGTGTCCGTTGCCACCGCCGCCGCCAGCGCCCGCGAAGCACCGGCGACGGGAGGGGCAGCAGCGGGCGGAGGGGAGGAGCCCCCCTCCCCCACCCCCTCTTCCTCAGGCGCCGGCCACCAGGGCGCTGCGGCCGACGAGGACGAACGCGCGAGGCAGCGGGTGGAGCTCCGGGTGCGGGAGTTGAAGTTGAAGATGAAAAAGGCGAAAACCTCTCCCTCTCCTCTGGGAGAGCAGTTGTATGAGGCGGCAAAAGATGGAAGACTAAGTGACGTACGACGTCTCATAGACTCTGGTGCCGACGTCAACTACACTAATTCCAATGGTTTCACTCCTCTAATTAGAGCAGCCTTGAGTGCGCACGCGGACGTGGTGTCGCTCCTTCTGCAACGAGGCGCCGATGCGAACGCTGTTAACTGCAAAGGGTGGTCCGCGTTGCACTGTGCTGCGTTGAATGACCGCAGCGGTCGGTGCGTGGTGCTGCTGCTGCGCGCGGGCGCCGACGTCGACGCGAGGAGTAAGGATGGAGAGACTCCTCTGCACTGGGCGGCGCAGAGTAACAACGAGAGAGCGGTGCGCGCGCTCCTCGCGGCCGGCGCCAGGAGGGACCTCAATCCTTGGGGAGGACATTGGAAAGCCAAGACGCCGTTTGACATTGCGGAGTCTTCAAATATAAAGCATCTCCTGCGACTGCAACGCCAGGAATAAGCATGAGGACATCCCACTGCACTACTTCCTGTGGGGTCCGACCGCGAATTGTGAAATAGAACTAATCATTAAAGAAGATAAACATGACTGTGTTGCCCATCTTATTGTTATGAATTTTAAGAACTCATGTCTGAAAAAATATTCTATTTAGAGGGTTAAGTTTGTATAATATAACATTTTAAGCTTAGTTAATGCAAATCACCTCAAAAATCTGAGATACAAAAATTCCTTTTTGAACAGAATTTTTTTAATAAATAATAAACAAAAATTTTAAACTGTTAACTGTAAGATTTACATTTAAATGGGTCAATTTTTTCGTAGTTGTATTGGTGGATTTCAATAACAAACACTACAGGTAGTGTTGTAATAATTGTCCATGTACTTGTACTTCTCTGTCTGAGATAAATGTTTCTATAGTAAAAAAACAACAACAAGAAGTTGAGTAAATGGACTTTTAAAGTTGTGCTACATTCCATGTTCTCAGTCACATGGTTCTTTCCTGTCTCATATTCTGAGTCATCTGGAACCTCCTCATTGTTTCGTTGTCTTTTTTCTCTCTTATTCTTTCTGTGTTTTTTTGTTTTAGGAGATCATGAAAATTTTCTTCCCGAAATGTTCCCCAATTTTTTAGAATGCGTTGGAGGATAAATTTGGTATTTCTTGCGACAGACATTTCCAATTGTTTGAACACTATGATGGTGTTTTATTTACATAACTATACAATACAATTACTTGTATTCTTATTCACAACAATAGGAGATTTATTTAGAATAAACAAATGAAACATGCTACAAGCAAACTACGAAACCAGCCACAAACAATACCTCGAACTTTGGATATATTTAAAAAAATATTTTTTTTCCATTGCACATTCTTAAAGGGTTATATCCACACTTTTATTGCCCTGATTCCTTCATAGTTCCATTAAATATTTTTATGGACGAATACGTAGTAAAACATAAACTGTATACGTCTTCTGAAGAAGTCAAACAATAAAACGGTGCCAAATACGAAAATTTATATTTTTCACGATTTCTTTATATCCATCTCCGTTTAAGAACATATTTTCTTCCTAAGGTGTTTAAAGATACAGCAGCCTCTAAGAGCAAAATATTGTTTTCTGTTGATGAGTGGTTGTTACCCTGAATAAAAATGAGCATTTTCTAATTTAATCACATAGAAATACCGTGGAGATATAGAGCATTATCTTTATTTTTAGCTATAGCAATTTTAATGCCCAATATATCAAGAAATAATAATAAAATTTAATATATCGCAGAATTTTCACAGGGTATTTTACCTAACCGTTATGCTGTTCACAAACAGTCTGATTTTCCTAATGTAAAAGGCATATGACATTCTTTGAGTATACAGCATACGATGTGAAGCCATATCCACAAAAACTAGCTAAATAAATTAATTTAATTTGTTAATTCAGGGAGAAAATAAAAAAACATGAGGTGATAGTAATGATAAGATGCTTTCTAAATTCTCCGCTGTGTCAACTGTGACAATCGCGTGAATGGAAAGGCGGTGAAGGGAATTTGGCAATAGTGTCCCCGCTGCGCCCACGGCCTCGCCGCTCCGGTGACGTCCTGGAAGTTAGCAGGTCCATTTCATCCAATCATAAAACTGCATAGCTCATAATTTGCCGCTTTTTTGCCGTTTTTGAGATGCGAAAACTAAAAATTTGCCGCGAGCCATTTTCCCCCAAAAATCAGTGGTCCTGCTAACTTCCAATGGAAGTTAGCAGGTCCATTTCATCCAATCACAAAACTGCATAGCATAAAATGTTCAGCTATTTTGCCGTTTTTAAGATGTGAAAACCAAAACTTGATATCTCCATTATTTCAAAAAATATTAAGAATTAAAAAAACATTAAAGATACGTTCAATGTAAGAGCGCAATCAAACAAGAAAAAGGACGTCCCCCGTACAAAATCACACATAACAACTCATAATCGACGCCAAAATTTCCCGAAAACTAGTGAAAAACAAAATCTGTAATAAAAAATTTGCCGCCAACCGGTTAGACACATTACCCGGGTTCGAATCCCAGATATGCACCTCTTAAATTAGCCCCATTCAATAAATAGACGCATTCTCTAGTAAACCATTAGCTTTAACAATTCATACTGTGCGCCGAAATTAGCACCAACCAAGTGGCAGACATAATCATTAATAAAATAATTTGCCGCGGATGGGCTAGTTTAAATTACCCGGGTTCGAATCCCCAAAACTTATATTTTGAAAGCCCCTTTCAAGGAAACGCGCGGTGTCTCCAAAACCATTAGCCATAACAATTCAGTATGAGCGCCGAAATTAGCTGCAAGAAAGTGTAAAATATTATATGTAATCAAAAAATTTGCCGCGAACCGGTTAGTGACTGTTTCTTGAGTTTTTATTTCCAAAAATTTATCCCTTCGATCGGCGCCTTTCTAGAAAAGTGTGCCGTATCTCCTAAACCATTAACTTTAACGATTCACGTTCTGCGCCGAAATCTACTGTGAGCACGTGCCAACAATAATCTGTAATCAAAAATTTGCCGCGAACCGGTTAGTGACTGTTTCTTGGGTTTCAAATTCCAAAAATATCCCTCTTCGAACGGCCTCTTTCTAGAATAGTGCGCCGTATCTCCTAAACCATTGACCTTAACGATTCACGTTCTGCGCCGAAATCTGCTGTGAGCATTTGCCAACAATAATCTGTAATCAAAAAATTTGCTGCGAACCGGTTAGTGACTGTTTCTTGGGTTTCAAATTGCAAAAATATCCCTCTTCGAACGGCCTCTTTCTAGAATAGTGCGCCGTATCTCCTAACCATTGACCTTAACGATTCACGTTCTGCGCCGAAATCTGCTGTGAGCATGTGCCAACAATAATCTGTAATCAAAAAATTTGCCGCGAACCGGTTAGTGACTGTTTCTTGGGTTTCAAATTCCAAAAATATCCCTCTTCGAACGGCCTCTTTCTAGAATAGTGCGCCGTATCTCCTAAACCATTGACCTTAACGATTCACGTTCTGCGCCGAAATCTGCTGTGAGCATGTGCCAACAATAATCTGTAATCAAAAAATTTGCTGCGAACCGGTTAGTGACTGTTTCTTGGGTTTCAAATTCCAAAAATATCCCTCTTCGAACGGCCTCTTTCTAGAATAGTGCGCCGTATCTCCTAAACCATTGACCTTAACGATTCACGTTCTGCGCCGAAATCTGCTGTGAGCATGTGCCAACAATAATCTGTAATCAAAAAATTTGCCGCGAACCGGTTAGTGACTGTTTCTTGGGTTTCAAATTCCAAAAATATCCCTCTTCGAACGGCCTCTTTCTAGAATAGTGCGCCGTATCTCCTAAATCATTGACCTTAACGATTCACGTTCTGCGCCGAAATCTGCTGTGAGCATGTGCCAACAATAATCTGTAATCAAAAAATTTGCCGCGAACCGGTTAGTGACTGTTTCTTGGGTTTCATATTCCAAAAATATCCCTCTTCGAACGGCCTCTTTCTAGAATAGTGCGCCGTATCTCCTAAACCATTGACCTTAACGATTCACGTTCTGCGCCGAAATCTGCTGTGAGCATGTGCCAACAATAATCTGTAATCAAAAAATTTGCTGCGAACCGGTTAGTGACTGTTTCTTGGGTTTCAAATTCCAAAAATATCCCTCTTCGAACGGCCTCTTTCTAGAATAGTGCGCCGTATCTCCTAAATCATTGACCTTAACGATTCACGTTCTGCGCCGAAATCTGCTGTGAGCATGTGCCAACAATAATCTGTAATCAAAAAATTTGCCGCGAACCGGTTAGTGACTGTTTCTTGGGTTTCAAATTCCAAAAATATCCCTCTTCGAACGGCCTCTTTCTAGAATAGTGCGCCGTATCTCCTAAACCATTGACCTTAACGATTCACGTTCTGCGCCGAAATCTGCTGTGAGCATGTGCCAACAATAATCTGTAATCAAAAAATTTGCTGCGAACCGGTTAGTGACTGTTTCTTGGGTTTCAAATTCCAAAAATATCCCTCTTCGAACGGCCTCTTTCTAGAATAGTGCGCCGTATCTCCTAAACCATTGACCTTAACGATTCACGTTCTGCGCCGAATTCTGCAGTGAGCATGTGCCAACAATAATCTGTAATCAAAACATTTGCCGCGAACCGGTTAGTGACTGTTTCTTGAGTTTTTATTTCCAAAAAATGTATCACTTCGATCGGCGTCTTTCTAAAAAAGTGTGCCGTATCTCCTAAACCATTAACCTTAACGATTCACGTTCTGCGCCGAAATCTGCTGTGAGCATGTGCCAACAATAATCTGTAATCAAAAAATTTGCCGCGAACCGGTTAGTGACAGTTTCTTGAGTTTTTATTTCCAAAAAATGTATCACTTCGATCGGCGCCTTTCTAAAAAAGTGTGCCGTATCTCCTAAACCATTGACCTTAACGATTCACGTTCTGCGCCGAAATCTGCTGTGAGCATGTGCCAACAATAATCTGTAATCAAAAAATTTGCCGCGAACCGGTTAGTGACTGTTTCTTGGGTTTCAAATTCCAAAAATATCCCTCTTCGAACGGCCTCTTTCTAGAATAGTGCGCCGTATCTCCTAAATCATTGACCTTAACGATTCACGTTCTGCGCCGAAATCTGCTGTGAGCATGTGCCAACAATAATCTGTAATCAAAAAATTTGCCGCGAACCGGTTAGTGACTGTTTCTTGGGTTTCATATTCCAAAAATATCCCTCTTCGAACGGCCTCTTTCTAGAATAGTGCGCCGTATCTCCTAAACCATTGACCTTAACGATTCACGTTCTGCGCCGAATTCTGCAGTGAGCATGTGCCAACAATAATCTGTAATCAAAACATTTGCCGCGAACCGGTTAGTGACTGTTTCTTGAGTTTTTATTTCCAAAAAATGTATCACTTCGATCGGCGTCTTTCTAAAAAAGTGTGCCGTATCTCCTAAACCATTAACCTTAACGATTCACGTTCTGGGCCGAAATCTGCTGTGAGCATGTGCCAACAATAATCTGTAATCAAAAAATTTGCCGCGAACCGGTTAGTGACAGTTTCTTGAGTTTTATTTCCAAAAAATGTATCACTTCGATCGGCGTCTTTCTAAAAAAGTGTGCCGTATCTCCTAAACCATTGACCTTAACGATTCACGTACTGCGCCGAAATCTGTTGTGAGCATTTGCCAACAATAATCTGTAATCAAAAAATTTGCCGCGAACCGGTTAGTGACTGTTTCTTGGGTTTCAAATTCCAAAAATATCCCTCTTCGAACGGCCTCTTTCTAGAATAGTGCGCCGTATCTCCTAAACCATTGACCTTAACGATTCACGTTCTGCGCCGAAATCTGCTGTGAGCATGTGCCAACAATAATCTGTAATCAAAAAATTTGCTGCGAACCGGTTAGTGACTGTTTCTTGGGTTTCAAATTCCAAAAATATCCCTCTTCGAACGGCCTCTTTCTAGAATAGTGCGCCGTATCTCCTAAACCATTGACCTTAACGATTCACGTTCTGCGCCGAAATCTGCTGTGAGCATGTGCCAACAATAATCTGTAATCAAAAAATTTGCCGCGAACCGGTTAGTGACTGTTTCTTGGGTTTCAAATTCCAAAAATATCCCTCTTCGAACGGCCTCTTTCTAGAATAGTGCGCCGTATCTCCTAAACCATTGACCTTAACGATTCACGTTCTGCGCCGAAATCTGCTGTGAGCATGTGCCAACAATAATCTGTAATCAAAAAATTTGCCGCGAACCGGTTAGTGACTGTTTCTTGGGTTTCAAATTCCAAAAATATCCCTCTTCGAACGGCCTCTTTCTAGAATAGTGCGCCGTATCTCCTAAACCATTGACTTTAACGATTCACGTACTGCGCCGAAATCTGCTGTGAGCATGTGCCAACAATAATCTGTAATCAAAAAATTTGCTGCGAACCGGTTAGTGACTGTTTCTTGGGTTTCAAATTCCAAAAATATCCCTCTTCGAACGGCCTCTTTCTAGAATAGTGCGCCGTATCTCCTAAACCATTGACCTTAACGATTCACGTTCTGCGCCGAAATCTGCTGTGAACATGTGCCAACAATAATCTGTAATCAAAAAATTTGCTGCGAACCGGTTAGTGACTGTTTCTTGAGTTTTTATTTCCAAAAAATGTATCACTTCAATCGGCGTCTTTCTAAAAAAGTGTGCCGTATCTCCTAAACCATTATCCTTAACAATTACCGCTCTGCACCGAATGATGCTGTCAGTAAGTGGCAACTACAATATGTACTCAAATAATTTGCCGCAAACCACTTAGTTACTGTTTCCCGGGTTCAAAATATCAAAAATGTACCTTTTCGAACGAGGCGATACGGCGCACTTTTCATGAAAGAGGCCGTTCGAAAAGGTACATTTTTGATATTTTTGAACCCGGGAAACAGTAACTAAGTGGTTCGCGGCAAATTATTTGAGTACATATTGTAGTTGGCACTTACTGACAGCATCATTCGGTGCAGAGCGGGAAATGTTAAGGTCAATGGTTTAGGAGAGACGGCGCACTATTCTAGAAAGAGGCCGTTCGAAGAGGGATATTTTTGGAATTTGGAACCCAAGAAACAGTCACTAACGGGTTCGCGGCAAATTTTTTGATTACAGGTTATTGTTGGCACATGATCACAGCAGATTTCGGCGCAGAACGTGAATCGTTAAGGTTAATGGTTTAGGAGATACGGCACACTTTTTTAGAAAGGCGCCGATCGAAGTGATACATTTTTTGGAAATAAAAACTCAAGAAACAGTTACTAACCGGTTCGCGGCAAATTTTTTGATTACAGATTATTGTTGGCACATGCTCACAGCAGATTTCGGCGCAGAACGTGAATCGTTAAGGTCAATGGTTTAGGAGATACGGCGCACTATTCTAGAAAGAGGCCGTTCGAAGAGGGATATTTTGGAATTTGAAACCAAAGAAACAGTCAATAACCGGTTCGCGGCAAATTTTTTGATTACAGATTATTGTTGGCACATGATCGCAGCAGATTTCGGCGCAGAACGTGAATCGTTAAGGTTAATGGTTTAGGAGATACGGCACACTTTTTTAGAAAGGCGCCGATCGAAGTGATACATTTTTTGGAAATAAAAACTCAAGAAACAGTTACTAACCGGTTCGCGGCAAATTTTTTGATTACAGATTATTGTTGGCACATGCTCACAGCAGATTTCGGCGTAGAACGTGAATCGTTAAGGTCAATGGTTTAGGAGATACGGCGCACTATTCTAGAAAGAGGCCGTTCGAAGAGGGATATTTTGGGAATTTGAAACCAAAGAAACAGTCAATAACCGGTTCGCGGCAAATTTTTGATTACAGATTATTGTTGGCACATGCTCACAGCAGATTTCGGCGCAGAACGTGAATCGTTAAGGTCAATGGTTTAGGAGATACGGCGCACTATTCTAGAAAGAGGCCGTTCGAAGAGGGATATTTTTGGAAATTGAAACCCAAGAAACAGTCACTAACCGGTTCGCGGCAAATTTTTTGATACAGATAATATTTTACACTTTTATGCAGCTAATTTCGGCGCTCATACTGAATTGTTATGGCTAACGGTTTTGGAGACACCGGGCGTTTCCTTGAAAGGGGCTTTCAAAATATAAGTTTTGGGGATTCGAACCCGGGTAATTTAAACTAGCCCATCCGCGGCAAATTATTTTATTAATGATTATGTTTGCCACTTGGTTGGTGCTAATTTCGGCGCACAGTATGAATTGTTAAAGCTAATGGTTTACTAGAGAATGCGTCTATTTATTGAATGGGGCTAATTTAAGAGGTGCATATCTGGGATTCGAACCCGGGTAATTGTGTCCTAACCGGTTGGCGGCAAATTTTTTATTACAGATTTTGTTTTTCACTAGTTTTCGGGAAATTTTGGCGTCGATTATGAGTTGTTATGTGTGATTTTGTACGGGGGACGTCCTTTTTCTTCTTTGATTGCCCTCTTATATTGAACGTATCTTTAATGTTTTTTTAATTCTTAATATTTTTTGAAATAATGGAGATATCAATTTTTGGTTTTCACATCTTAAAAACGGCAAAATAGCTGAACATTATGGGCAATGGAGTTTTGTGATTGGATGGAATGGACCTGCTAACTTCCATTGGAAGTTAGCAGGACCACTGATTTTTGGGGGAAAATGGCTCGCGGCAAATTTTTTGTTTTCGCCTCTCAAAAACGGCAAAAAAAGCGGCAAATTATGAGCTATGCAGTTTTGTGATTGGATGAAATGGACCTGCTAACTTCCAGGACGTGCTCCGGTGGGCGCGGCTGCACGCAGTGGGGCAGGGAACCAGGCGATGCGGCAGCTGCTCCTCGGAGGGCAGGCTGGGACCCGTCAGCGAATGCTTTCAAAGTTTTCCCCTCGTCATATTGGTTAACACATGTTGCAAAACTTATTTGATTACATTATTTTCCAAAACTCTATGCGTCTCAATTTTCGTGTTTCTCGCCAGTCACGATACGAACTGCAACGAAACCGGAAGTGAGTGAGTGGTTAAAGCGTTAACAATTGCTTTGAAAGCGGGGGTGGAGCGGGAAGAGGAGAGCGGAGAAGAGCAGCAAGCAAGCGAGCCAATCGTATTAGAGAACTCTGTGTGGGCATTCGCAATGTTGTCTCTTTGTGAACCACAAGGCCAGTGCCAAATCACATTCAACTATCCTGGACCCCGTCCCTTACCACCACTTTGTCCTATTCTCTTTTCCCTTTGCGACGGATGGCGGTGTATGGAAGACAGGTCGACGAATAGAGGGACCCACGGAGCACGAATATGCACCATGGTTATAAAATGGAAAGATAGAAACAGACGCGCAGTAATAGTTCAAGAGGATATTTGCGGTGAAATAAAAAAACAATGTTTGACGAGTAATGTAAATCTAGGAGAACCGAAAATCATTGAACGAAAGAGAAAAGATTCTTAGATATTAGATTTTGGGAAAAAATAGTTTTCGAAACGTGTGCATATTGTCATATCTCGTTCCTTTTAAGCGTTCCAATTCTTTGCGATTTCCGTCGCCGTTATAAGGTTTTTTCTGCCGAAAATCCGACGTTTTTTCGCGCAGCATTACATAACATTCCCAATACTATACGTACGTAGGTAGATGTAGTAAAGGGGAAAGTAAAAACTGTTGTTTTTTCGGCAAACAAACTCTTTTTACAGGGCCCTGGGAACGAAACACGTGGTGCAGCCAGAATCCCTATTTTGTGGGTCTTTGATACCGAAAAAACAACTGAAACAAAAACGTCTGTCTGTCTGTCCGAGCGTCCGTTTGTGAACAACGCTAGGGACTAAACGATTTTCTCCGATTTTCGACGTCGATTTTCTCCACAATCGATACTCCCCGACCGATTTGAATGGTCTCGCGGCCCTTTTCGTTTCAAAGCGTGTTTGCACTTTGACGTTTGCACAACGCAGCTCGTTACTTCCAAGCATTGTTATTCTTTGCGCATGCCGTCGCCGCGAAGTGTTGGGACCAGCAGGTCCTGGATGGAGGCGATTTGCTAAGCCGCTGCCTCTCCGCGACTGGGGCCGGCAAACAGCCGTCGTCGCCCGGAACAGCCAAAGCCAAAGGCTGTGCGTTTACGGCATCTCATAGAGTACATTCAAGACAATATCTACCGAACATTTAAGGAAAAATGCAAAATACGAAAAAGTAAAAAAAACTTTAACGAAAACATATTTTTGTATTTTTAAATAGCACATACTGCATACAATCTTGCTCGGATAAAACTCGAGAAAATGTGCATGACGTCAATGAAAGAAGTAATTTTGAAGAACAAAGGTCATCTGAAGAAAAAATCTGTCTTTAATTTTGTAGTTGTAAGGAGACGCCGAAAAAAATTCAAAATTGTCCAGTTTTCGTAAATTATGAGTAAACCATGAAAACCGGACCTATAGATTCTTTTTTCATGTATGATACTTTTTTCGTAAAGAAATTTAATGAAAACATTTGCAGTTATTGAGAAAATTTTTAAAATGTCAGGGGGACTTTATGTATATTACCCAAAAAATTAATGAACATTAATGGAATTAATGGAAAAAATCGTACTCGTAGTTGAGGCGCTAGTGTTTTCACAGACAGACTGACTGATGGACGGACATGTTGAAAAATACCACTTTTTCGTTCACAGAGGATACCGAAACGTATTTCCGTTGAAATCTTGAAATCTATATTCCGCAGCATTATACAGGTGTCCAGGAACAACCATTACAAAAAATACTCTAAATTCTGTGTTGCACGTCATGAAAAATGGCAGGCCCAGTTTATCCGAAAAAAAATTGTCTTTGAGAAAATTGAGTTTAAAAATCACTTTCGGCTGCAAAATTCAAACCGGCAGCTAAGACACCAGAAAGCGGCGTCACGTTCTGCGCGGAGCATTTCCTCGTTTCTCCGCGTAAAGGGTGAAACAGTCGAGTAATATTCTGGAAAGCATCGCGTGGCTTACACTAGAATACGTGAATAGTATCAAATGTTTGTAGGTTCTGTTTAATATATATTTTAAATGTACTTATTGAAAATCCAGTTTTGTTGAAAATGATAGCCACGGTACACAGCGGCGTAAACATAAATGATGAACACATCCAACATTTATGAAAAATATTGCATCTCCTGGAATGCTCGATATGTTATTTTTAGCACACATTCATATGAACTAGTGCCTTTCGGCTTAACAATCCCACATACGTGAAAATTATTCTAATTAACATGATAAACTAAACTGTGTTTAGGAATTGAAATATTTGTTCCCCAATGGAATATTGGACAAGGAAGAGGAAGGGAAGATCGCGCGCGGTCTGTGTCCGGTTTGTTAGGGTACTGCTCCAGAATTCGCCTGGTGCTGATCGGAGAAACCACGGAAAGCTACCGATCAGAGCAGCCGGCCGTTGGAAGAGAGTCGTTAAGTCGTTCAGAGTAAATCGATTTTGGCAGAATTTGCAGTTGCCACACACGGGCCTCAAAGTTTGAATGATTGCTATTCTTTGTAACGAATTAGCAAACACATGCTGTTACATACTGAGGCTTACTTACGTGTCTAGCTTTTATTTTTCAATCACCTACAATACGTTCTGTACATTGAGATGGAATTGTGGCAAAATTATATTTTCTTTTCTTTCATGTTTTTTTAAGGTTTTAAGAAGTTATACAGCTTAACCCGCCATTACTCGTGAGAATTTTTGTAACGCCATTACTCGCGTTTTAGATTATATCTAACAACTATTTAACCCTTTCCAGCCCAATGGGACCATATGGACCCATTACTAATTTTTTGTATTCACTCGGCATCGGCGATCGCTCACTATTTCAATATGGCACTATGGCATTGTTGTGTGTGTATGGAGTCAGTAAATGGCAACTTAGACTTGATTGTTGGAACACGTGACATTCTACAGCATTGTAAAGAACCGAGTGCCTGCCGCCATTGCATCAGCTGCGCTTCATATGAAAATAATAATAATTTCGAGGGAAAATATTGGTTATAGCAGTATTACAAAAATATATTATAAATATGCATGTAATAAGGATAAAAATGGGTTGCTAGGGAGCCTGGAGCAGTGCAGTTGTATACTGTATACTCTGCGGTCTTTGAGTGAAAAGTTAAATCAACGTTTCAAGTGTTATACCAATAACAGATTAAGTATTAACGTGAGGAAAAGAGTGCCTCCAAATGCAGGAGGCATCTCGTTCGATGCCAATGGAAGAAGAAATACAAATACCACCGAACCAACAAACCACAAGGTATGAAAATTCAGCTACTGTACCATTTCAATCAAACAGTAATTCTCAAGTAAAAAGCTATGCCAACGTGACTTCTAACATAATGTTCCCGAAGAAAGATCAAGCCATAATTATTGAAGCTATAGAAGGAGCAGAAATAAGAGAATACCTGTTAGCTATGTCGAACATAACCAAACCGACCACTATAAGATTTATCTCACGTATTTCCAATGCACGTATCTGTATTTATCTTGACTCCAAACAAACAGCAGGCCATCTTATAGACAACAAGAAGGAAATAATAGTGAAAAACACAAAACTACTTATTAAACCACTCATTACAAGAAATAAAAGAATAGTATTATCCAATGTGTGTCCAGTCATCCCTCACTCGCTAATAGAAGATAAGTTCAATGAATTAAATGTAAAGATAGTTTCCCATATATGGTTCATGAAAACGGGATTGAATGAGCCTGGGTTTTCCCATGTGTTAAGTTTTAGAAGACAGTTATATATAGCACCAGAAGATGAGCATAAACTCCCAGAATCTATACAGATTAATTACGAAGGAACAAACTACTGGATTTACATCTCCAGTGAGGGTTCCTTAAAGTGCTTTGAATGTAATAATTTAGGTCATGTTGCTACGAATTGCCCAAATAATGTAGCTAATCAAAATAATATAACTACTTGTGAGGTTAGGGACATGGAAAACAACAAGACAGAAGAACATGATAATTCAGGTCAACCACAAACAACTCTTGGAACAAGCAATAAGACAGAAGGCCAAGAAAAGACAGCCTCACTACAAACAAAACTAGGAATAGACAACAAGACAGAAGAACAAGAGATCACTGACCAAATACAAACAGCACTAGGAACAGAGGAAGTAGACACAGAAGGAAACACCAAAGGAATCAAAAGGGGGCATTCAGTGACAGAATCTTCCAGTTTTGAACAGCCTGATGTTAATAACTTGGAAGATGAAAAACTGAATGTAGAAGAAACTGGTAGCAACTCATCAAGTGATGAATGGAGGGAAGTAAAACATGATAAAAAGAAAAAGAAACCAAAACACATAGACAATAGGACAAAAGAGCAAGTGTGGGAAGAAATTGAAAAAGAAATAAATTTAACTAAGGTAGGGAAAAATTATCCTATTAATATAGATAAATTTAGTAGTTTGATGGACAGAACTCAAGGCATTCAAAATATAACACAAATAGTAAAAGAATATACAGACGAAATTGATGACCTAATCAACATGTGCAAAGATCTACATGGGAAAATGAACCAGCCAATGAAAAACAAATGTACTCGATTATCAAAAAAATTGCAACAAATAAGAAACAATTCTAAAACAACAAGTCAAACCCTCAGAAAGTAAGCCTGCTCAATAATAAAACAGAAAAAATTATAAAATTAAACACAAACAATGAATATATTACAGTGGAATGCAAACGGATACTATAGAAGACTAGAAAACATCAAGCTGGTAATGAACAAATTCAACCCAATATGTCTGTGCGTACAGGAAACAAATTTCTCCAATGACCACTGTGCCCAGGTAAGAGGGTATTGCAACTTTTACAAAAACAGGTGTCATTCAATTATAGCCAGTGGATGTGTAGCAATATATGCCACAAAATTTACTCTACCTGAAGAAATTCCATTGAACACAAATATAGAAGCAGTAGCTATCAGTATAAAATTTCCCTTCAAACTAACTATCTGTAATGTTTATTTACCAAATAGATATAAATTTAATCAGGAAGAATTAAACAAATTGACGGATCAACTTCCAAAACCCTTTATTATTTTAGGAGATTTTAACAGCCACCATATATACTGGGGATCCCATAAAAATGATCATAGAGGAAAAATAATAGCAGAATGGTTGGAAAATAGAAACAACCTCATTCTCCTAAACACCTCTCAACCTACCCATTTCAACAGTAGCAACGGATATCAAGCAATATCGATTTGTCTATAGCCTCAAATGAAATAGCACCAACTTTGAAATGGAATGCTTTGGAGGAATTATACGACAGTGATCATTTTCCAATAAGAATAAGAATTATGGAAGCCCTTGCTACAGAACACAATATAGCATCAACAAGAAGATGGCTATTCAACAAAGCGGATTGGAAATCATTCAGAGAAGAAATTGATAATTCCCTCACTGAGATACCAGAATTAACTGATCTCACAAATATATCAGCAAATGAGCTTGTAACGACATTTACTGAACTCATTCTTCATGCAGCAAATAAAACAATCCCCAAATCATCAGAAATCCAAAGAAAGAAATGTGTGCCATGGTGGAATAAGGAATGTGCTCAAGCAGTACTGGAATCAAAAAGGGCACAGAGGCTGTACAAAAAGAATGCAAATAATGATCCAGATTCAGTGTACAAAATTATTACAAGAAGAAGAGAGCACAAGCCAGAAGAACACTAAAAGAGAGTAGGAAAAAATCTTGGCAAAATTTTATATCAACAATAACACCGCAGACAGATAGTTCAACAGTATGGAAGAAAATACAATGCATAAAAAGTGGAAAATATAAATCAGACAAAATAGTGTTAGAAGATGCTGATGGAAAACTACATTTGGAACCCTCATACACTACAGAGCTCCTAGTAGAAAACTTTGCAGCAAATTCTAGTTCCAACAATTATAACAAGAAATTTATAAAATACAAGGAGATGGAAGAAAAAAAACAACCACCAGTATGATACAAGAGATAACACAAATCACATCAATGAAGAAATTAAAAGACATGAACTGGAACAAGTTCTCTCTCAATTAGGAAATTCAAGCCCAGGTCCAGATGGCGTACCAAATGTAATAATAAAACAACTTTCAGACAAAGCACTAATGTACCTTTTAGGTATATATAACTTTATATGGAAAAGACAGATATTCCCAGATACATGGAGAGAAGCTATAGTAATCCCCATTTTAAAGCCAGACAAAGTATCAAGCGCACCATCCAGCTACAGACCAATATCACTTACCTGCAATTTATGTAAAATTACGGAGAAAATTATCAGCAGAAGAATTAGATGGTACCTGGAGGAACATAATATTCTAGCACCACTACAATTTGGATTTAGAGAATCACGTTCGACAATGGACTATCTAATAAATCTAGAAGCAGAGATATGTGAAGCTTTCATAAAAAACAGTCATGCAATTGCAATCACCATAGATATAGAGAAAGCCTATGAAATGGTTTGGAAACATAGAATAATAAAAATAATGGAGAACTACAATATAAAAGGAAATTCCTGAGCATTTGTTATAAACTTCCTTAGCAATAGGACCATTAAGGTTAGAATAAATAATACTCTCTCAACACCAGCTCAGATTGAAAATGGTCTGCCCCAAGGTTCGGTGCTGAGTGTGTTACTTTTCCTGATAAGTATTAATGAAGTATTTCAAGCAATACAAAAACCTGTAAAAGGTTTCTTATTTGCAGACGATTTAACGATTATATGCCCTGGAATAAATATTCAGCACACAGCCAAACTTATCCAAAGCACCCTGAACAATCTTGAAAAGTGGTCAGAAAAAACAGGTTTTAAATTTTCAAAAACTAAAACAGAATATATAGTATTCTCTAGGAAAAAAGAGGAGAAAAATGTAATTTTAAAATTGGATAACAGAATTCTCAGAGAGGTACCATATGTCAAAATATTAGGAATGACGTATTTGACAAGAAAATGAAGTGGAAGAAGCATATTAACCAAATAAGAACAGAATGTTTCAGAAGAATAAACATCTTAAAAGTTCTATCAGCAATAAAATGGGCTTCTGACAAAAAATGTCTATTACAAATTTATCAAGCCTTAATTAAATCAAAAGTAGAAATATGGATGTATATTGTATGATTCTGCTGGAAGAGACATATTAAATAAATTAGAAAGTATTCAAAATACAGCGTTACGATTATGCATAGGAGCTTTTAGAACTAGTCCTACTCTTAATATACTAGTTGAGGCCAACATGCTACCACTTCAGTTGAGAAGAAAAGAACTAGTTATGTTCTATGCAAACAAAATGATAGCAAATTATCAAGCCATTCTTCTATGAAAATTCTTGGAAAAAAATTACAAAAGAAGTAGAATACCTAAAACGACCAAGTTTACCTAAGCCACTTTATATTAGAAATGATCTCTACACCGAAGAACTGAAGATGAAAGTCCCTCCACTCCTACCTAAGAGGAGACCAGCAGACCCGCCCTGGAGTAACATTATCATAAAAGTAAATATGGAGCTAGCAAAATACGAGAAGAGCACCACACCTAAAGAAATATTCAGAAGTATGTTTCTAGAAATGAAAACCAACTACAGAGATTACCAGAAATATTATACAGATGGGTCAGCGTTGAATGAAAGAAGAGGCTGTGCAATAGTGTCTAACGATAAGATATACAGATTCAGACTATACGACAGTTATTCTATATTTACCTGTGAAACGATAGCTATACTAAAATCACTACAAATAATAAGAAATAATACAGTTGATACTAAACATGTAATATTTTCAGAATCTTTAAATACCTCAATTTATTCACCTCCAGAAGAAATCAAGAAATATATTAACATCAATATGAAGAAATTCTGGGACTCCAGCTGGAAAAATAATGAATCAAATAAATTACAAGAGATCAGACCATCCATTTTGATAAGCCACCCACTTGGACAACATCAAGAAAACAGCAAGTGACAATTGATAGACTAAGAATAGGATATACAAATTTGACACACATACACTTAATTACAAAACAACAGAGAAACAAGTGTGAAAAGTGTGGCTCCGCTTGGACTGTCAAACACCTTTTAGTAGAATGCCAAGAATTTGAATTAGAAAGAACCCAATCCAAACTTCCCAAAAACATTAAAGAATGTTTAAATACCGAAGCAGGATGCAAAAAAACATTGGATTATCTAAAGAGAACTAAAAAATATAACCTTATTTAAGGTGTATTCAAAATAAATTATAGTTGTTTATATTATGTAATGTACGTAAATAACAATATGTTGTAACGAAAAACCCCCCTCTCACTTGTACTGATATCGATCACGCCCACTAAACAGGCGCCAATGTAACGAAAAAACCCCCTTTCCTATTTACTAAAACGCCCTACGAACTGGGCACTAATGTAATGAAACTCTCCCCTCTCAACTCCTATTGTTGATCACGAAAAACTTCCTGCTGATCACCTGTAATATCTACAATGCACACCACTGTGCCCCCCCTTTTTACTATCCGGAGTTTTCCTGTTTACATAAATTTATCAGGGCGGGCCGTGATTTGTTCTCTACAGAACACAAGCGCCACGCCAATGCAGGGACCAGGATCAGCTAGCTATGTGATAAAAACACCGGTTACGTAACATCAAAACGAGAACTCAAAATCTCGTTTGTTTATTTTCTTTTAACCAACAGAAACATTAATACCCTCATAAAAGAATTAATACCACACAACATCAACAAAACACGATATCATAAAAATCACAAACATCAATAAACATATTATACCCAAATGTTATTACGAAATAATGAGCTCAATACTGTGGCCACACCCATTACATTGCAATCCCCCCAAAATGTTTTCAGTTTTGGCTTTGTAAACCATTTATTCTTCCCAAGAGCAAAGAAATCAAAGTCATTGACTTCACTGGAGTGTTGCAAAACAAAAAAAAAATATTCCACTTCCCTTGCGTTGTTAACCAAGCGGCGACCAGGTCCACACACACACGATCTCACGCCGTCATGCGTAAGAACTCTGCTCCACTGCTGCCTGCTAGCGCCGAATTACCAGTGCCCCCCAAATTGGCACTGACCACGGCGACGATATGCAAAGACGCGCTCGAGTCTGCTGCACCTCGGCACACCTCGTTCGGCGACACCCGCTTCGATTTTTCAATGGTCGAAGTAACACCAGTTCCAAACATTAGTGGAAAAACTTTCAAAATTCACAAAACTCAAAATTAGGATCGCGCGTGGCATAGCTTTATATATTACCACTAAAATAGTTCACATCACACGGCATACAGTTCCGCCACCTTGCGAATACAAGTCCGAAGGAGCAACACCTTCTCGAAATTTTATAAGTTCGCGTGTTAAAATAATATCACGAGTGACGCGGAGTACAACTCGCCACGAAGTTATTCACTCCTCTCACAGTTTATAATAGTTCACTAGTACGAGTCCAGAAGAGAACACTTCATCAAAAATTACAAATCCAAATTTTTTAAAATTATTCTTGCAACAAGCGACGCGGATTCTGCCTCTCGCTACCAAGCTATTCCCTCGTCTCTCTCCCATTGTTGTCCTAAAGCATTTATAGCTTTTTTCCGAACAAAACAATAGCGCCTCTACTGTCTTCTGCTTTATAACTTATAAAATAGTTTATTATTAATTTCTAACACTTCCTGGATTGTCTTATTATATTGTAAAATTCCCAATTAAAATTTCGTATCCATTCCACTTCTTAGACATCACTTTTCTCGCTTCATTTTGTTAAAAAGAATGCCTTTTCGTGCGTCTCATGCCTACAAACATCGCTCGTTTATTTCTCAATTAACTCATGTAACATAATGTTTATCTATTAATGTTCGGCGTCCTAAAATTGTGTCACCACGTTTATAATTTGGCCCGTATTCCACGGAGTACTTTGGTATATGCCAAATCTCGGTAGACACACTAGTTTTCATTTAATTTATTAATATATCCAAACTTTTCTGAAGGGACGTCACGACCATTGTTGTTTCAGTTCTGTAACATGTTAAGATCAATGTCATGATCACAAAACTCGCGATATTATGCGTTTCTGTGACCCGATTTAGCTGAAACAAACTTTATTGTGTTCCTTATAATTTTGTGCGTTGACTAGTAACATGCAACCATTAATTAACCACGGCGTTCACATACTCGCCTGAAATACTCGTTTTCTCTTAGATCACCTTCACTTGTTTTTCTATATTCCGCTCTGGAAGTTTCTACATAAAGTTCTATACCCGGTTCATAAACCAATGGTCACTTCATGTTATCTACCTATTTCATTTGTAATAGATGGCTAAACTATTACAATGTGATGAATGTAAATAATGATATATGGTGTATTTAAATAATGATATACGATGTATATGTAAAATATGGTTTATGTCATATGTAAATAATGATTCATGATTTGGGTAAATAATGATAAGGTGAATAATTATGTAATGATGTAAGTAATTAATGTGAACTGTAGATTTGGTTTAAGAATAGTATCTTACATTGTATGTCAAAATTTGTAATATTAAAGAGGTCGCTGATGACCATTGTAGTTATAAAGCGACCTAAAATAAAATTAATTTTAAAAAAAGGATAATAATATAAATTGGGCAGTTATGTAATGTTGAAATGTATTATGTGGTGACGTTATTAGTTTCGGGTTCCATATGGACCCAGTGGGAAGTAAGAGTAATTTCTTTACAAAATGAAATTATGTGCGGGAAATCACAACTTGAAAATTTCTTATATTACATATATTAATTTACATGTGTATTGTTATATTATGTTTATACATAAACAAATATACACACATATACATAGATCTGTACATATTTACATATATATGTAAATATACATACATACACATATACATATACATACACATGTATACTGATATTCATGTATGTTGATATATACATTTAGAAATAAATATGTTTATATATACATATACATATGTGTTTATATATACTAATACACATATATGCGTTTATATATTCATATACACATATATGCATTTATATATGTGTATAAACATACATGTGTTTATATATGAATATACTCATATATGCGTTTATATATACATATACACATATATATGTGAGTAATTCCATGTATATTACAAGTGTATATATAAACATGTTCTACCCCATCTTCCCACTGGGTCCATATGGACCCACCAAAAAATTTCAACTATGTGACAAAAATAACTAAAGAAACCCATTTGTATGTGTTATTGAGGGTATTTAGAAGCGTTAAATGTGGAAATTATTTTTTTTGTTAATTACCCATAATTTGGGCTGGAAAGGGATGTGTTTATCGTTTTATCACTAACCAAGTAGGTGCATTAATATTCCCAGATATTTGTTATTGAGTTCTGTAACTTGTAAGTCGTAATAATGTATAATAAGTAATATGGCAAAAATGTGCTGTTACTTACTAAGGCTTACTAATGTGTCTACAGGCCACGAGGTGAAGAAGTAAATAAAGCAAATTTATTGAAGATAGGCAAATCATAGAACACAATTAATCCAATAAACTATATTTTTTAACCACATTGAAACATACAGGGACATTTATGAACTAAAATAACTTTTCTCAGACCTAGTCTCATTTCAAACAAAGAGTCTTTCTTGAGGGAACTTCTCAGCGGGATTTCGAGCAAATATTACAACAGTGCTGCGTGAACCTGGTTTGCCTTTTTGGAAAAATAGCGTTTCTTCTTTTCTCTTTTCGTTACTCATCGACAAAACTTTTCACTCTAAAAGAAAAAAAAAAACAACCAAGTAACTGAAACTACAACGAAGGGACGTAGAACAATATTCTTTCTTAATTTATGAATCTTACGTTTGATTTAGGTTATAATAAACACGATCAAGATGAGACACTAAGCTTTTCTGATTTTCACGCAACAATTCATGACACACAAACGAGAGTGTATCTGTCGGAAAATTGGATGCGATAATCAAAACGAAATATGAAGCGGTTGCCAATGCGCGAAAAAATATCCAAAATGTAAAGAATGTAAAGTTTTGAAACCCCTCAAGAGAGAGAAATATCGAACGAGAAGAAATAAATTTAAAAAGAAGAAAATATCTAACACGACGCGCCGCACTAAGCAGCGCCTTCTCGTGTAGATTCCCTTTGCAGCGCTGATAAGAACGACGAACGGATGACAACTGCATCGTGCAGGAGGGCATTGCTCGAGCATTATCTCCACGCGGTGAAAGCTGTCAATGTTATTTAAATAAATCCAGAATTGTCAGAATTTTTGGAACAGCGCGAGTAACGACCGATTAAGGTTGTTAAGTGGGCGTTCTCATTATTTGCAAACTCATAATTTTTTAAATAGTAGTAGAAATATGAACTTGCTACTTCGACTAGTTCATGTCGCTTGAATCGATTCCTTTCCACGCAATTGCCACGTGACTGGGAGTGTGGTGTCGGGGAATCGATTGTTCCTGACCTCCCGGACGAGTTGCGCATTTCGAGTCTCCTCTGCAGTCGGCGTTGCCTTCGCACAAGAACAGGACGCGGATTCCGCTCTTCCTTTGTCAGAGTTCTGAACGTGAGAGCCCTGCGTCAACGTGCTGTGGTAACCCTGCGAAGACGAAAGGCGTTTTATATTTCTCCGCTAGTAAAGGGGGAATTGGTTTCGTTTTGTAGGTAAGTTGTGAGAATATCTGAAGCGCAGTTAAAGTACACCTTTAAAAAATTCACATCACAATCTCTCAGAGATAGTTTCTTACATCAGCATCAATAAATTAATACATATCTTAATCGCATTCTATCTCAATCCCTGTTGTTTGTACGCAATTTCTATGAAAACACATTTTCTCAAAAATTTCTAAATTCTTTAACTTCATTGCTTTTGTTTAAATTTCTTCCTATATAGCTAGAAACGATAAAGGATATGGTGAATTTTACTTTCTCATACTTACATATTCTGTTTCTTTGTATTTGTTACATACAGCTTGCATCAAGAGGAAACAACGAAAATAAGCTCGTAGGACAATTTTAAGCATCTTTTGCCTAATAAACTGGATATTTCAAATTATTGTGCCGCAATAAGCACTTAGATATGGGTTTGAAAAAGTACTATCTTAACAAAAATGTGTATTTCCGAAACATATAAACACTGTAGAAATATGTGAATTTAAATTATTTACAAAAGAAATGAATTTATTTACGCCCACAGAAAAATTAACACAGAAATATACAGTGTTCCACTAACAAGGAATAACCCCCATCACTTCTAAACGATTAGGATATTGAAATGCAGCCTACTCTTAACTCTGCGGAATCATGGGACCAGTAATGTGCTGTAGAGAAATTGTCTATTTTATTATCTATTGTCTATTTGTAGAAATTGTCTATTATAATTATAGAAATTGTCTATTTTAATTATCGAAAAATTTAAACATAATAGGGTTATGTATGTTTTTGTCACCAGCAATGGGTATATCATCAAAAGAGGAATAAAGTGATGTATCTTATGTTAGTATAGTAAGAGTAATTTAAGTATAAAATTACACTTAACGTAATTTTGAATTAACGGACAATATTTCGTTTAGCAGCCGTTGCAACTCTCGCATTCGGAGAAAGTGTCATTCGCGTCATCAAGACTTTTGCGTGGAGAGGGGAGACTGAGAGGGGTAGCAGTTAGAGATAAGAGGCCTAACGACAGGAATCAATGGTCATGACACAAGGGCCACACTCAATAACACCAATTTTAACTACAAAAATGAGATGTTTTTCCGTTGATTTATCTGCATTTAAATTGTCTTCTTTAATAATGAAAATCATTTTCAAACTTGACACGAATCTAACCACCGTCTCTCCATTGGTAAATTTCATTTTTAACAAAGATGATCGTTCGTCCGTTTCGCAACCACACATGTACAACTGCTCATAAAATAAAAAGGAAAACAGTTCACTTCACTCTTCTGCCGTGGATTTTCAAGTTCGTGGCAGCACGTGTGGTTATGTAATGAGAAACTTTCCCATGAGTAATAGCAGCCGTGACTGCGGATGTGCATCTGTGTTAAAGTTTAGTAAATTTTCCTGATAGACGTTAAGAGTATTTCAAAATATTTATTGCTTTGTTCCTTTGTTTGGTACGTGTTTAATAAGTTCGTTAACTGTAAACAATAAGATAAAAGGTAACCTATCTATTATTTGATGAATAATTTGAAATATAATTAAAAACGTTAAGTATTCATTCCCATCACATGATTAAAAAATTAACTCCATCAGCATTCATTCATATCCCATGATTTAAAAAGTTTGTTTCTGCCATAATACACTGAACTCAAGTGTTGTAAGTTTGAAAAGGAACTTCACATTATTATTATCATTACTATTATTATCAACCGAATTTTTCACTCTCTGCACTATGTGCAGGAACATTCACCTGACCATTGCTGGTCTAGGCTCGGTCGGTCTCGCTGAGACAAAACACGAACGAATGTTACTCTTGACATTTCAATCAATCGTGTCCCAATCAGTCGTACATCCCAGGAATTCTCTTACTATTCTGCAGCTATCCAGTATTACTGCTTTTTGCATTTGTTCCACGCATGAGAATGGTAATTCCAACACTTGAATTGCATGCATTGTGTGTTTTGGTACTAATCCTGTGGTGGACATTATTATCGGTAGTATGCCGATATTCTCAAGTTTCCATTGGTGGCGAAGCTCGTGAGTCAACGGTACATATTTCTGAATTTTCAAGCTATGAACAGATTCTAGATTATTATTGTTGACGACTGCAAAATCGATGATCATGGCTGTTTTCCTTGAGCTTGTTCAGAACTATTATATCTGGCCTATTGTTCGAAATTGTGGTATCTGTAATAATGCTTCTGTCCCAGTACAGCTTCCATTCTTCATTTTCCAAGACTGTAGAAGGATGATATTTGTAATATGGGACATCACAGGACTCAAGTCCGTATTTTCTTACTAGTCGTCCGTGAATTATTTTCCCCATATTATCGTGTCTAACTTTATAGGCAGTGGGAGCCAACACACTGCAACCAGCAAGGATGTGCTGGATGTTTTCATGCTGTGCACCGCATCTTCTACATTCATCACTTACTATGGAGGGGTTTTCTTATAACATATCGTAAGTAATTTCTTTGTTGCGATAACCTGGTCTTGGATGGCTATCATAAAGCCTTCTGTCTCTGGGTACAGTAAACCACGTGTCAACCACCTGTTAGAAACTCTAAAATCAATGTTCTGGCCTGATAGTTCATTGGGATGTCTACCATGTAGCTCTTTTCGACACCAATTTTGCATCAGGCCTTCATGACTAGTGTGCTCTGGTTGAAACTGAGTACTTACAAGATTTAAGGGGGTGAAACTGAAATCAGCCTCTACGATAGCCTTATGCATTGCCGATGTTTCTGCCCTCTCAAGAAAGTACTTTCTCATAAGAGAGATTTGATTGGCATTACTGTTAGTTATATTAGTAATGCCTCGACCTCCTTTTTCACGAGGTAGATTGATCCTCTCAACAGCAGATTTAGAATGATGATATCGATATTGAGTCATTTGGGTTCTTACATATCTATCCATTGCTTCAAGATCTGTTTGACTCCATTTTATTAAGCCCATTGAGTAGACGATCACAGGAATAGCGTATATATTTATTGCAGTGGCAAGATTTCGCGAATTCAAAGATGTTTTGAGAACCTTTGTGAGTCGGTCCTTGAATTCTGCGGTTATACGTTTCTTCACTTCCGAGTGGGCTATTGTTCGAGACCAGTGGCGAAGCGTCAGGGTAGGCAGAGTAAGCTGAGCTATCCCTAAGAATCTTGAAGAAGGCGGGAAATATATCTTCACTAAAAAAAGAAAATTGTCAATTTATAATGTTATTTTAGCCAAGTTATACCGTAAAGTATGCGCACCAAGTTTATTTTTCTGTTCTTATGCGCATTCAATGCGAAGTGTCTTTGTCGCCGCCCGGTGCATCGGGCAGACTGGGGAGTGAGGCTGAGGCCGTTCCGCTTACTACTGGAAGACAGTTTGTTGGCAAGGACGGGGCGCGGGGAAGTGAGCGCGCATGCGCATTGAGAAGCTGGCCCGGTATTCGGCCAGAAGGGTAGGCCGGCCTTACAACTGGCTAAGTATTTAAAACTCCTGCCGGCAGGCGCTCTCTTCACCATAAGCTTGCGTGGAACTTCCGGAAATGTCCACTAGAGGTCATTGAGCAACTTCAAATATCACTACTAACAAAAGTAAAAACATTTATTTATTCCAAATTTCAGTATTAGTATTTCTCTGTCGCTAATTTCATTAAGTACAATATTGAGAATGTTAACTCTTTTCTCCCAGATCATTTAGCATTGGTTTAACTTTTAATAAAACAAGATCATTTAAAAAAGCGTTGATTTCAAGCATTTATGGGTTGGTATCGCGGCGTGTGAATCCCCCAGTAGTATTGTATTCTGGGAAAGATCAAACAGGATATGATCAGTGTAATTTCATTTCGTAAGTTGACTGAATAGCGTATTCGTGTGTCGGTTACAAGTGAAATGTCATTGACCAGCAATGTCACTGTGTATCAATGACAATGAGCACTCTGAAACAATGAAAACGCATTAACGTAATTCTAAGTGAAATAACACTCTTCAACTTGGCTACTATTTTAATAGAAAAGAAAATTTCGTGTACGTGTTCGCAAGATGATATGTTTAAAGAAAGAGATGAATTTTTTCTGAAGAAAACCAGGTATTTAGAATTAATTTACAAAAAACTGTACAAACAAGGAGTATACATCTATTATAAATAAGCATAACTATTGACAATTTTTTTTCAATTCTGCAGTAAGCTTATTCTTGATCATTGTTGCATGATTGAAATAACAACAACAATAATAATAATTATTATTATTATTATTATTAAATTTGTAATCTTTTGATCTCTATCTTCTAAATATTCGATATTTCATAAATTAAGTACAAATATGTGTTTTTACAATATGTTCGTGACTCAGCTTATCCAAAAATTAACCTCACGCTTCGCCACTGTTCGAGACTGCTCTAGACCAAGATACTTATACACTTTCATCATGGTCTAACGATTTAATAAGTTCGCTTCTTTGCGTCTCGTATTCCAGACCCCTCGTCAATTTGCCACGTACCACGTTAACCGTTCTACACTTATCTACAACCAAAACACATTCCGATGTCTTCAGAGAAAGTTTCTGTGATATTAGGAGCTGCTTCAACGAACTGGCTGTTGATGCATACAGCTTTATATCATCCATATAAGCCAGATGGGAAAGTCTGTACGAGGAGTGCCGACTTTTTATCTCGTAGCCATACTTACAGCTGTTGAGGATAGTGGATAGCGGGTTCAAAGCCAAGCAAAACCAAAGTGGGCTCAAAGAAATCTCCTTGGAAGATTCCATCGGTTGATGTCAATTTTATTTGTAATAATATTCATTTCCTTGGTTTGTAATACTATTTCTGTCTTCCACTTAGTTGTTAGGGTTGCACAGAAATCTATCAACTTGGGATGGATTTTATATATTTTTAGCACGTCTATAAGCCAGTCATGTGGGACCGAATCATAAGCTTTCTGATAATCTATATACGCTGCAAATAGATTTCTTTGTTTATTACTTGCTTGTTTCAAGACTACTGAGTCAATAATAAGTTGTTCTTTACATCCTAGCGAGCCTTTCTTACATCCTTTTTGTTGTTCTGCTAGGATACTGTTACCATTACAGTGATCTTCCAGGATCTTAGACACACATGATGTTAAGAGTTTGTAAAACGTGTTCAAACAGGTTATAGGCCTATATCTTGCCGGATTACTACTCCTGGAGCCCTTCGGTATGAGATACGTCACACCTGTGGTCAAATGATGAGGAATGCTTTGAGGTTCTTCAATAAAAGCATTTATACATTCAACGAATTTGCTATGCAAGGCTGATAAATTCTTCAGCCAGAAATTATGAATTTTATCGTTTCCAGGACTCTTCCAATTCTTTAGTTTGGCAAGAATAGGTTTTACTGTCTCAATTTGGAAGCTCTCCATGGGTACAATCGTTTCTGCTGATTTGCTAATTGTTTCCAACCAGCTTGCTTCAGCATTATATTTAATTCCAGTTGACCATATACCTCCCCAGTAGCCTTCGATTTCGTCTTTAGTTGGCGGCAAGTTTGTCTCAGTATCTTGTTATGTAAAGATTTATAGAATGCTTTCTGGTCTCTTTTGAAGTTGGCATTATGCTCCTTTCTCTTCTGACTTTTTTTATAACGTCTTAACCGTTTTGCATACGCGCTCAATTTTTGTTTGACTGTGTCAAGATATTCAGATGGTATGCTATTTGGTTTATCAAATTGGGCATGCTTGCTGTACTTTTTGCGAATGGCGTGCATTTTCTTCTCAAGTTTCTTATTTCTGTTGTTGATATAGGCTGTTATTATTCCGGCATCAGCTCTCAACTCATTTATTTTTTGTTCTAATCTCCTTTCCCATGGTGGTTTCTTTCTCTTTAATTTTGGCTGCTTCGCAAATGTTTCTTTCAGTTTACCTCCGTTTAATTTGACGATAGTTGCTGCTGAACTGTATAAATACAAATTTAGATCTGAATAGGTGATAACATTATCAATCTTTGATGGGAGAACAGAGTTGTTCATGATATTCATCAGATCTCTCAGTTTGGATGACATTAATTGTTTGGGTATACTTGGTCTCTTTTCTGGCATTAACCCATTGAATTTAGTCAGCATGCTATTTAACTCAAATTCCATCTGTTGTTTTATCACATCATTCTGATGGATAATGCATGGTCTCTCTGGACTGGTGGTATTTTCTTGTGCATCTTCTTCCCCTGTTCTGGCATTTACGTTTTCTTCGGAGTGTTGTTCTCTCTCTCCTGCAACTTCTTGCAGAATACGCTCTCGTATTGCCAATGGTACCAGGTTATTTCGCACAATTGACGCTCTTTGACTAGCTAGACCCTGTTCAGTAACACGTAGATTGGGAAACTGCTGTACGAATCGCGCATGGAGGAGCTGCCTATAGCCAGTCAATTCTGTTTCACAGCGGGTCACTCTATAATAAGTGCGCAGTAGGAATTGGTTCATTTCCACATTCCATTGTAACCGCTGTCTAGGCAGTCCTGCTCTGGTGGTCAACGGCTGTGCTGCCGCTGAAACATTTCGAGCAGTTGACTCTTGATGGTGGTTGTCTCTCTGTTCGATTCGTTCTGCTTCTTCCGATGGTTCGTAGCACATGTCCTATTATTATTATTATTTTTATTATTATTATTATTATTATTATTATTATTATTATCGTCCTTCCGCTACAAATATTTTTCTTTTGTTCTTTTCGATTATCGTTGCTTTGGAATTGCAATACGAGAAAAGTTTCATCCGGATGAACAAATGGGAAAGAATCTGTAATTCTGATGGATAATGTTGGTTTTCTTCTATGATCTTCGTGTCAAGACCATGAATATGTTATTTTAATGGTGGTACAACTCCATTCACACTAGTTTCGAGATACTGAGCTCTAAAGTGAAATGATTATAATAATCAGTGATGAGTCAGACAAAAAATTTTGTGTGTTTTTTTTCTCGCATAATACATTTTCTTCTTTGTCCGAAGATTATATGAATAAGCATACCATGTGGTTCGAGGAATATTAGGGTTGTAAATTAGACATACCACCTCGTGAATATGTGATTGGTGGGACCGATCGGTAGACGTCGTTCTAAGAAAAGTTGTAAATGAAGGCAACATCGATTTAATAAAACACATTAAATATTAATTTAATGTTACTATTGAGACACATTCAGTTTTCTTCATCTTCTTGAAATCGTCGAGTTCTTTCTGGCCTATCAGTGAAATAAGAGTGATTATGATTGAAATGAATGGAAACAAATCAAGCATAACGCATTTCATTTCATAAACCTTTCTTTGCTGTGGAAGTTAGATATTTAAGTTCCTGAAAATATTAGTTCTTCTTCATCCACTGGAAGTTTAAAAGTTTACTGTGTAAAAACAGATGTCCTGATTTAAAATTTACCTGTACATATTAATAAAATATTTCTCGTTTGACAAATGTAATCCATCTAAGTTTAGGACAGTTACAGACACCAATTCGTTCAGTTTTCTTTCATCTTGTTACAGGCGTTGAAGACCTTTTAACACATAGACAATTAACTTTAATTTTTGTGTTGAATAAACTATGTGTGATATAATTATATTATTTGCGTTGTTCCTAATACCAAATCCGAATTACGCTCTTTATCATCAAATCGCTACTGACAATTTAAATATCTGGAAAATCATTCGTCACGAGGCTTGTAGAAAAAATAGATTAAAATCAAAATAATAGATTGCAATCTTCTATGTTTCACTTTTATTATAATACACTGTGTCGTCCACAGAGAGAACTTTGAGTTCTGTTACTTTCAGAAAAAATGTTAAACTCTCGCGTGGATCTGAAAACGGAGTTAACTCAATTTAACTCATCACTTGTTGGGACACCTTGTATTAGTGCTGCTACAGAATGGCATAGACTTTCTCGTATTAATTTTCTAATTTCATTTGGGGGAACTTTCCGGACTGGCCATGTACTCTTGCCAGCTGCCTTCTATCATCGCCCAAATATATATTATTTGAAACAATTCTCAATTTTTCCGTTTCCAAACGATAGATCCCAAATAGTACATTAAAAATATTAAAGAGGAGCAAAACCATGTCTCATAAGGTAATTTGTGATGAAAAATTCGGGGTCTTTTTCCTGACAATCGCGTTAAAGCGCCATTGTAAATGCAAAATTCGAAAGTTTTTTTTCAGAAAATTTTGAATTTTCGATAACGTCTTGGGAAGTCATTTGAAGCACTTCAATTCACACACATGCACTAATGTTTACAAATTGCTGGAAATGTGCATTTACTGGCGTGAGAGACATTTCAAAAAATGTATATTTTTGTAGTTTCTTGAGAAGGAAAACAATAAACCAATGAGTTTTGTGTCATACTAGCAGAAGTAGCCCGCGTTGCCTGGATATTTATTACAGTAAATTATTTACATATTAGCCAGGAAAATAAATTCCATTTATTCATGCCCTGCGTCGGCGCCTACTTTTATCCTATAATACCCTTGCTCTCCACCCTGCCTGCATCCTGTCTTGGCTTTCCGGCTATTTGGAAATTCCCGGTCTATCTCGCACACTTTCCCACTTAAAAATTTATTTTTCTTATTCAGAGATACAGGTCCCGAACACTCCTCAATTTGTAACTGAAAATCAATAATCAAAATCTAAACTACAAAATAAAATACTTATGGCCTCACGTACATTATATTTGAGAAGTTTTAAATATTAAATGAATACTTCCATTAAATTGCGATATTGTAAAACTCTAGTATATTTTTACTTTCGGAGAAATATACGTAGTACAGGGAAAGTTATTTCAAGGGAAATACACGTTACAAGGGAAAGAGATTTCAATGGAAATACCCGTATTGGGCTACCCTAAAACGGAAAAAGTGTTGGTTTTTTTTAAACGTCTTTCTGATCATTCGTCCGTCTGTTTCATAATTTGTGAAGAACTGTAGCGCCGAAACCATCAGTACGAGTTCTCCCAAAATGAATATTCCCCGGCCGATCTGGTTGTACTCGTGACGCAGCGATTTTGGAAAACTTTCTTCATAATTTGGTCGTACTTGACATGAAGTCCTCCGTACCTATTCAAAATCGCAGAGATTCGAGGCTGGCCAGATCGACAGATGAATGCTTCTACGCGGGGTTAAGCGCTAGTGTTGTTTCCAGACGAAGGGACAGACGGAGAAACGGACATATCGGCAGGTGGACGGACGTTTAAAATAACATATTTTCGATATCAGGAGTTACTAAAAACGTGAATTTCCGTTGAAATCTGGAAATTGTTTTCCGCAGCATTATGTAACTCTCACTATACTACGTATATGAAGCTGTATACTACGTATGATACACTGTACTTATACGTGCAAGAAACATGCTCTTGACTCATTCAAGTGTCTGCTGCCATCTTTAGCCTCCCAAAAAACTATAATTTGAAAGTTTCGTAAGTTTTTGTTTTTATATTGGTTGAACAGAAACATTATTTTAAGGATATTAAAGAACAGTCAAATCTCGTCCTCTACGGAAATACTTGTTCAATTATTCGGTGCCGTTTTAATAAAATGTAGTCGTTATCTGTTATTGTTATCAACACGTTGAAGTACCTTATCGCATCCAAGTTTTGTGTTGCCAAAAAACTTTAATGGAATTCATATAAGGACAGTGTCTCACAAACACATTAATGTATACAAATTGCTGAAATGTGCATATCAACAGCTAGAGAGATATTTCAAAATGATTACATTAGCGTACATAACAAATCAGACAACTTACTTTTATGCTATCTGATACAGTGGCGTATAGCACAGTCACCAAAAACATTTTTAAGAAAGAATTAGGACGAATTTTTGATAAAATAACATTTCAACGTTTCTGAAAATGTGAAATTATGAATTACTTTTGTCAGATAAATTATCGAGTTTTCGAGAAGCTTTATGGCATCATTTAAAGCACTAGTATTTAATAATTTAATAGTGAGTACAACCAGCCCTGATTATAAACATTAACCATGTGAGAACGATGTCAATAAATATCAATTCTGTAGTTTCTTTCGAAACATTTGAATGCACCAAAATATTTTTTTGTTATCTTAAACAGAGCAATCAGCACTATCCGTTCCGAAAGTGTATATAAAAATAGAAAGTTTGATATCTTGATTTCAGTTTTCTCGAGCTTTTACGTAACTTTCTCTTAATACGCATATTCTCCGTGCATACGAACGCATAGGAAAACTAATTTTTGATGCTGCAAATGGTCCCGTTACTAATTATTTTTCTAATTTCTTTGGTTTGTGCTAGCTTTTTGGGCTTGCCACATACTCTCAGCTGCCATTTATCGCGCCCAAAGTTATGATTCTTTTTAATTTCCCAATTTTTCGTTTTCTTAATTATGCATCGTACAAATACATTAAGCACTCTATAGAAAAGTAAATATCGTATCAACGAAATTTTCGTTCAAATATTTGGGGCAGTTTATAAGAAAATGGCGTTTAGAGGCGTAACTGTAGATGCGAAATATTTTTTTCAGAGAAATTTTATTCATATATTTGAGAAATATTATTTGAAGTCATTTAAAGCTCATCTACTCAGAAATGCAGTAATGTATACAAAATTACACGATAAATATGCATATTTAGGCGTGAGAGAAAATTAAAAGTACATTTTTTATTTTTTACAAAACAATAAAATACAGAAAAAAAAATAATTTTATACCATCTTAAACTATAAGTAAGTATAATCAATATCTACATCTATTCTATACTTCTATACTAAAATATAAAGACGAAAGTACGCTGGCTTACTGCGCGATAATCTCTGAATCTACTGTACCAGTATCAATGAAACTATTGTGCTAGCTTTCTTTAAAGGTGTGGAGTACAAAGGCTGTGATTTATAACCATAAATCGTAATATATTTACAAAATAAAAACTTTTTTCCGGATATTTTTTCGTCTGGCTTTACATCACAGTTCAACAGTGGATCAATTGTCAATAGTTTAGCTGCGGCACCATCAGAGGATGACGTCCCTGAGATCTTCTACGGATTTCATCAATGTCCAGAATATAATGAAATTCATTGGAGTTTGAATAACGCTATGTAAACTCCGTGAGCGATTATTGTGATTTGTTTATTTTTGTACATTGGTCGAATATTTTGAACGAAACCCGTGCTGAAAGTAGTAAAGAACGTTTATGTACAACAATGTCCTTAGTCCATGTTGTATACAAATTGTGGAAAGAACACATGTGGAGTTTGAAAGTATTTAGAAAGTTAAAGTACAAATATACAGTAATGTGTGCAATGTAAAATGTGTATATATCGTATACAAGTATTGTATATTTTCTGAACAACCTCTTCTTTTACAAAAATTTGTGAACATAAATTGTTTGAAACAAAGCCTAGTTGATCCCGGCTTTAGGGTGGCACAGTTACTTTGGTTCACTGATCCGTTCATTAGGGAGGAATCGACTCCATTAACTGATCCTTGTTTACTATTTTGCCTGTAGTAAGATCAACATTGTAACGTAATAAATGTATTTTAAAATACATCCTAGTTCACAAGCGCATGCTACTTAAACATTCTTTACTACTTAAACCACACAATTCAATATGGGAGGGGACTAATTACAGTGGTATGTAATTAAGCAATGGTCCTTTACATATTCGACTACCCTGTGCTGTTGCTTGGCATGTCAGCTGCTTCCCAGTGAATTAAATCATCTTTTTTTTTCTATAAAGCAGGCAAAACTGAATTTATCAAAATATTTTATGTCTAATCTAATAAAACATTCTGGGAATCCTTGGTTTCTACTATTCATATTTCAAGATCCATATTTTCTAGCACTTCAAATCAAATAATGAATCTAATATGGTTTTGTGATGTGGTTCAGTACAAATTTCATATTGTGTTTTATATATATATACTAATTATATTATATATATATATATATTTTTTGATATATAATATTTATATATATATTATATTATTTATATATATATATTTTATATATATATTATATATATATATATTTATATATATGTTGTAATATTTTAGCCATCTATTACAAATGAAATAGGTCAATAACATTAAGTGGACCATTGGGTTATGAACCTGGTATAGAACTTTATGTAGAACTTCCAGAGCGGAATATGAAAAAAACAAGTGAGGTGATCTAAGAGAAAACGAGTATTTCGGACGAACATGTGACGCAGTGGGGAATAATGGTTGCGTGTTACTAGTCAAACGACGCAAAATTATAAGGAACAGAATAAAGTTTGTTTCAGCTTAAATCGGGTCACAGAAACGCATAATATCGCGAGTTTTGTGATCACGACATTGACTTTTACATGTTAAAGAGCGAAAACAACAATGGTCGTGACGTCACTTCAGACAAGTTTGGATATTTCAATAAATTAACACGGAAACTAGTGTGTCTACCGAGATTTGGCGTATACCAAAGTATTCCGTGGAATACGGGCTAATTAGAACGTGGTGACTCAATTTTATGACGCCGAACATTAATAGATAAACATTATGTTACATTAGTTAATTGAGAAATAAACGAGCGATGTTTGTAGGCATGAGACGCACGAAAAAGCATTCTTTTAACAAATGAAGCGAAGAAAAGTGATGTCTAAGAAGTGGAATGATACCAAATTTTATTGGTAATTTTACAATATATAAGAACAATCCAGGAAGTGTTAGAAATGAATAATAAACTATTTTATAAGTTATAAATCAGAAGACAGTAGAGCGCTTATTGTTTTGTTCGGAAAAAAAGCGATAAAATGCTTTAGGACACAATGGGAAAGTCAGACCGAGTGAATAGCTTGGTAGCGAGAGGG
>JAHLJT010003308.1:0-41160 GCA_031308135.1 Acheta domesticus | reverse complement strand
CAAATCAAATATATGTCTAATTCCTTTAAGTTTAGATAATAGAAAAACTTTTGTCTAGCCAGGATTCACTGTGATCTCGAATTTTTTAGATACTATAATTATCTAAGTAGTTAATGCTATCATTCATTCAGCTACGTCAGCCACAGTCTTGGCGTGGCGTTTATGGTCAAATTCAAACTTTTCTTTCTAAATACGTGACAAGAAAATATGCGGAAAATTGTATTACAATGTGGCAATTGATTGAATATATTGATGTATTATATTAAATTCCCAAAAAATAATATACGTGAGTACGTGTATTTTATTTTTTTTTAATTTAGACATCTTCATTGTTATTTTTACTTTCCTGTATACTATTCTTACGTACGTACTTACGTACGTACGTCTAGTATAGGGAAAGTTATGTAAACCTACGCGAAAAAACGGCGGATTTTCGGCAGAAAAATTCTTATTACAGGGTCCTGGTAACGAAAAAGTGGATAAATCCAGTTGCCAAATTAAGAAAAACATCTAACACGTGGTGCAGCCGGAACCCATATTTTGTGGGTCATTGATACCGAAAAAAACAATTGAAAGCAAAACATCTGTCCGTCCGTCCGTCTATCTATCTGTGAGCCATTCCACGTCAAATCGCACAAGAGTTGACACGACATTTTTTAAAATGTACCATATTTTTTTTCTTCAGTCTGGACATCAAAAAAAGAGACACGTATTTTTTTATTTGCCTGAAAATTGATTATTTGTGTAGTTATGGCTATTTTAAATTTTGGAATTTACAGGTACTTCACAAAATAAGATCAATTATCTCTCCGAATGTACTAAATATAAAAATTTCTGGTTTGTGTCATTTAATACTTTGAAATGTTTATTTTATTCTTCTGCAAATACATTTTTCAAAAAATAATTTTTTCATTTTAAAAAATGTATTTTTTCAAAAAAAGTAAAATTTCTATATAAACTCGATGAGATAAAAATTTGAAAAAATATAGGCGTGTTCCTTGTTTAATTTCTATAGAATACAACAAGAAAAAAAGTGGGACTCCACACATACAGTTCTAAGAAAATCAATTGCAAGTATGAGGGCGCGCTCTGCCTACCCATGCACTAACGAATTGTGTTCGGCCAGTCTTTGATGCAAGTGCTGAAGAACTAAAAAAAGAATGACCGTCTGCCTGATAAGGGTTTCAAGAGTTATTAGTATTTCAGATGTTCACTCTGCCCCCACAATGTATGACAGTGTGTCATACATATTTTTGTGGGTAATATCGTAGGTGAGTTGAGGGTCACCTATGTTCTTATGGGTGAGAGCGAATCGAATTGAAATACGAGCCATTCCACGTCAAATCTCACTCGTATTCACACGACTATTTAAAAAAAATAAATGATACGAATATATGGCATTCATTCTGGACATCAAAAAAAGAGGTACATGTTTTTTATTTACCTGAAAATTGTTTATTTGTGTTGTTGTGCCTATATTAAATTTTGAAATTTACGCGTACTTTGCAAAATATGATTAATTGACGCTCTGAATGTACTTAACGTAAAAATTACCGGTTTGTTTTCGTTTAATTTTTTGATATGTGTATTTTATTCATCTGTAAACTACTTTCTCAAAAAATAAATATTTTATTAAAAAATTGTAATTATTTAAAAAAACGAAAATTTTTTATGAACTCTCTCAGATTAAAATTTGAAAAAACAGGCATATTTCTTGTTCAATTTTCTACAAAACATAACAAGAAAGAAGTGGGCACTCAACACGTATAGATAAAAAAAATCAATCGTAATTATGGTATTCAGGCGCGTGGTTCCTGCCCCTGCACCAACGAATTGTGTTCGAACAGTCTTGGATACTAATGCCGACGAACAATCAAAAGAATGGCCCTCTTCCTGATTTGGGTTTCAAGAAACATTAGTGAATCTATTTTCACTCTTTCCCCAGAAGGGATGGGTGACAGCAAAACGAATGCTTTTCCTCGTGTCAGCGAAACGAATTTTACTGCGAGACCCATTGCGTCCTAGGGACGGGGTGCCCTCCTGACCTTGCTCGTGAAGTACAATCGTCCACTTGTCAAGGGACATGGTAAAATTTTTTCAACATTAGTCGCAATACGCAATACCTATGAAGAGAAGAGTGGTAGTATTTGTTCTGTGAATCGTGTGTACACTGTGCAACATGAGTGGCGATCAGCGTATGAGATAGATGTTTCAATCCATTTAAACTTTCTGATCACGATTTTAAAAAAACAAAATCTCCCAGACGCGTAAACCACGATTTGCTGGTGAATTTACAGGAGTCATTAGATTGGCGAATTTGTGATTTATTTCGGAAGAAAGGGAATCGGCCTCCAAAAACGGCCTTTTGTTAATGAAGATAGCGTCGAGATCCGTGGCTTCCGTGGCACAAAAGTAGCGAAACGTCCAGTGAAAAAAGTGGAAATCAAGGAAGTAACAATAATTAAAGCTCTTCGGATAGTTCGTCAAGTGTCTGCGAAATGTATAAAGAGAAGATAAACATGAGTTTAATTGCAATAGGAGAAACCCCCGCCACGAAAAGAAAATTGGAACAAAATGGCATCCCCATGAGAAATTTTAGAAAGTACAAAGTGCCAACACAGATACATTTTTTCACATTGAAGATCCTTCGACGTCCATCGAAAAATCAGACAAGGATACTATTTAGTAACTTATCGATTACTTTCACTCAACAGATGACATGACGTGAAAAATTTAAATTTTGACAATTTTTGAAAGTTGGACTTACAATAAAATTAAACGACTTTTTGCAGCAACCGAACGCATGATAAAGTGTCTAAAACGTTGGCTGAAGAAAATGGAATTTTGTCCAGATCTGAAGTAATTCGGTAGGGCATTAAAACTGTGCATTGTGACGAAAGTTCAGGAATTCTATGGTACGCGAGTACCTCTATTTAAAGTGAGTTGTGAGGGACCAGAAAATTTAAAAATGTCAATCAAAACCTGAATCAAGAATCCGTCATTTAATTATTTATAAATTATTATTAATATATTAATATTATTTATATGTATATTAATACACATAAATATTATTATTTATAAATTCAATCATGAAGTTTCACCCCCTCATGAAGTACATAAATTACTGCTTCATCCAAAGAAACCGACGACCAGTAACGCAAAAAACGTGTCTATTGCAGCAATCTATTACACACTCGTTCGTAAAATATTAATATCTTTTAAAGTTACTGAGATCCCACTTTGATTTTTTCTGGACTTATTATGAATACTCTAGTGCGTTTATAAATATTTTTTTAAAATTTTTAGCTCATCGAGTTTACAAAAATATTCAATTTTCAAAATTTCAGTTTTTTAAAAAAAATTGAAATTCAAAAAATTAAATATTTTGCAAAATCTAAAAAATTAAACATGTTTTCAAGTTTCGAATGGAATTTGAACGGAATTTCTATAATTAGTGTATTCAAGTATATGATATATTGAAGTTAGTGATGCGCGTCATTTTTAGCAAATTTCATTACACAATATTTCCGAAAATAGTAAAGTTAGAAAAAAATAAAAATACACGTGTTCACTTATTTGATCCATATAACAAATAGAAAAAATTAGAAAATAAATAAAAATATGAAGGTCAAATATTGGTGTTTTTTGTGCGATTTGACGTGGAATGGCTCCTCTGTGAACAACGCTAGCCACTAAACAGTTCAGCTGATTTTCTCCAAAATTGATATTCGCCGATCGATCCAATCCATCTCGCGGCCTCTTAAATGTAAAACCGATATTTTAATTTTTGAAAGTATTTCACATGAAACCCATGGGAAATATTCAAAATTTTTCAAAAAAAATTGGCGCCAACTATTTTGACTAAATTTTGTTGTTGGATAGTCTGAAGGTCATTTAAGATAATTACGTAGGTCTCACGTTGGTTGTAAACTCAGATTTTTCGAAAATTGAAAAAAATCAAAATTTTTTCGGCATCTTCCTACAACTACTATTACGAAGATATATTTTTTGTCGTAATGAAATAAGTTCACAAAAAATAGATCTTCAAATAATGTCACGTTCCATTCTTCAAAAACATAAGTATTTTTTTCGAAAAATTTTGTCAAAGAGACAATTTTTTTTATTTTCTTTAAACTATTATTTCTTAAAAACCGCACAACGTTTTTTGATTAAATTGAGACATGAGATAGCGTAAAGGAAGCTTAAGAGAATTGTGTAGGTTTCAAGTTCGTTGAAATGCCTAATTTTGCAAAAGTTTTAAAAAAATTTGGCGTCTTTCTACAACTACAACTGTGAAGACGCGATTGTTTTTCTTATTGAAATATGCTCATCAAAAACAGATCTTCAAATAATGTCATGTCGATTTTTTTAAAATATGAGTGTTTTTTCTAAAACTTGCTGACAAATATAATAGCCCCTCTCGGAATTGACTGCACTTCGTTTTGTCGTTTTCTTACAACAACATTTATAAACATACATTTTTTCTCAATTAATATATTAATCCATATTAATCAAAATTACATCTTCAAATAAAAATAAGCATAATTTTTCCAACATACGAGTACTTTTTCTACAATTTTGTGACAAACATAATAGCCCGCTGTAAATTTACTGCGTCGTAAATTAGAATTTGCCATTTTGTATATTATTTCTTTGTTCGTTTCTTACATTCGACCTTTTGTTATACATTTACACATTAATATTTTAGAAATTGTTTATTTGAAATATTTGAAATTAAAAGTAAAAAAAATTAATAGCTCTTAGAATAGCTACAATGTAGTGTCTGCAACAGTGGAATTCACTTTGCGCTCCCGAATATCTGTGAATTACGTGCGATTGTTGTGGCCTGATGGAGTTGTAAGGAAAGGAGTTATAATTGTCTAATTTATGTTGATATTTGCATGAAAAATATTTAGTTTTCCCACCAAATGCTGTACCGTTTGTTGCGAGTTGAATAGTTGTTGCATGGTTTTAGAATACTCTTTCTGTAACCATGGCTCTATGGGATGCATTTCTAGTTAAAGTGGTTGAAGTTTGGTGCGGTAAACAGTATCAAAATATAAAAATTCTCGTTATTGAGAAAATGGATGGCTTTCCAAATGGGTGTAAGTCAAAGAGGGGCGGACAAGGTGGACTGGGAATACAATGGAGGTTTCCACCTTAGGGCGGGAATAAATGCAATTCCTCTTCCTGTCTAATAAATTATTTCGACTATTTCACTCGTGAAATTAAAACCAATAGTATTTAACTATACATATAGTACTCCCCAATCAGGAAGGTTTATCTCAAAAAACAAAATCGCTTTTTACTTTTCCGTTTACATATGTATATACGGAGTAACATACGTAGTATAGGGAAAGTTATATGTTGCCCAAAAACTGCAGATTTTCGACAGAAAAAATTCATTGCCGAGACGTGATAACGAAAAAGTGGATGAATCCAGTTACTAAACTAAGACAAAAAATCCTCTAACACGTTGTGTAGCCAGAATCCCTGTTTTGTGGGTCCTGATACCGAAAAACTAATTGAAAGCAAAACGTCCATCCGTCCGTCTGCGAACACCACTAGCACCTAAATCATACTTAGGATTTTTTTCAAATTGAAGAAACCCTGTCGATCTGCCTCGAGTCAAAGCTTCGAAATTTTGAAAAAAGATTCTGTTAAATGTGGGGGTACTTTACATGAAGCCCCCTGAACCAGTTCAAACATTTTCTCAAAATCCGTTCCAATATTTTTAAAAAAATTATTTTAAGAATAGAGAAAAATACACTTGTTGGCAAATCAAGTTGGCATAGTTCCTAATTTCACGATTGACTCTGAATTTTCCAAAATTGCAAAAGTTTGAATTTGGCCTCATCCTACAACTACAAAATTGAAGATAGAGATTTTTTCTTCAAAATATTGTACATAGTGAGATTTTTCATTATGGTCATATACATTTTTTGAAACTTTTAGTAGTTTTCACGCAATATTGCGTGCAATATTTGCAAATTTAAAAAATTTTAGATACAATATTTTCTCAAAAACGGCTCCAAATTTTTACTATAATTTTTGGGTAGCGATAATACTCTATGAGATGATATAAACGCTTGCGAAAAGATAACATATTGCTCTATCCAACTGTTTTTTTCAAAACAGTTGGTTATTACAAAGATATTTTTGCCTGACCTCTCCCGTTGTATTATATATATTACCAGTGGATCTTTTTACATTATTATATTTACGAGTACATGTGGTTTAAATAATGTCAAGTTGGGTTTCTCGAAAACTCAATCGTTTTCTGTGAAAACTAACTCAAAATTCCGCATTTTCAGAAACTCTAAAACGCCATTTCTTCATTAATGGCTTCAAATTTTTTCTTCAAACGTTTCGAATAAATAGTGCTAATTGCACTCTTTTGTGTGACGTAAAGTGTGATTTGGGGTATTTTTATTTTTGCGAAAATTTTAAACTAATAATTATATAAATCTTTAAATTATAAGTAATAAATATATAATAATTAAATAATACATAAATAAACCTTTAATTAAAATTTTAAAACCTGAACAGTCCTTATCTACAGTGTTTAATAAAATGTTTGTCATACACAAAGTACTATGTTCTATTAATGTGAGCAGCATATGTCTACAACTCAAAACTGTGTTTTACATTAATCGGATTTCTGTCTCTCACACATGGTCCTTCAACAAAGTTGTTTAATTTTCGTGCTCCAGGAACTTAATTTCAAAATTTTCTGATACCTATATCTGAAACATTTTGTGAGTCTTCGTCAAGAATTCAGGCTGTTCACTAAGATAGCAGGGTATGCATCTTTTGTTATAGTCGGATACGTTCGTTAGTAAAAATCTAGACACCGTCTCGTCTTACTGCCTTGTTCTGGTAGAGAATAAATTTTGAATCGAAGTGGTTTACACACACAAACACACACAAGTTCTGTGAGAGGACAAACTTCTTCCTATTTATGTTTTCACTCAATACTGTTACTGAGCAGGATTGTTTGGAAATTTCAATTTGAAACCGTTCCGTCGATCCATCATAATTCGATCAACAGCATGGCACACTCCACTTGCTTGACATTTTGTGACATATCTCTCCTGCCTAGTTTTCAAAATACCTTCCTTTAAGAATAGTTTGCAAGTATTCACTTAAAATGTTGGGTATAATAGTATAACCAAACATCCTAGTGCAAACAAAAAACATATTACAACACATATTACATAAAATATAATTGCACCACATACGTAAATCCCTGAATACTAGAAGTAAGCATAACTTGATTACCTTGAAGATAATGGAAGAAGGAATTATTTTTATGTAGGAAACCGTGCACACAATTAATACAAAATTATTAAAAAATCCGTTTGCATCTAAACTTATTCTACAAGGGTCAATTAGCTAGAAAATTCTAACTCGTTCACAAGGGCATATCAAAAACGAAAACGCCACCGATGGTGACGTCAGATCACGTGACATTCACATTGACTCAGGCCTTCTAATATACTATTCTAGTTGGCCTTGCTACAGGCCAATCATAAGCTCTGAATCATATAGCTTAGGAGGCGGTATGAATCAACCGCTGTGTGCAATAAACTTCTTTAACGTCTTTGATATTAACACCGCTTTCATATATTTTTAATAGTAATAACATGGCGAGATTCGGTGACGCGTGTGATGACTAAACCAATGAAATAGTTCGTGAAGCTTCAGAAAACACGGTGAAGAATAAAAAGAACTAGTATTTTTTACAATAGTTGAATGCATATTTTTAAACAAATCCTTCATATTTTTAAAATCAAAGTGCAATTCGTCACGTCACCGTGAAATTCTCTTTCTATAGAGACCTCATTTATAAAGATTGGCTGCGTGTGAGAGCATCAAAATGTTTGTGTACTAGTGAAATAACCTACTGAAGCCCTACCTGAAAATCAATGAGCAACACCATTCGGTAATCATAAATAAATTACGATCGATACTTTCATCATCAAACACATCTGTTTCGGAATCTAAAACAATTGTGAATGAAAATATAGGAGTCCCTTTAACACATAATTTTAAAAAAAATGCGTGTCTAATAAAAGTATTTTCAACTGAAAGTTTATGTTTGTTATTTCAAATGTTAATTATTGGTACATCAAAAGTTTGTTTCTTTAAAGCAAAATAAAGAAAAAATAATGTCATCGTCTTTATATTTATTTGTTTATCTCGATTTTGATTACGCATCGACCTCACGGTTTAACCTTGCCCATTTACTACATTAGCAAATGATCATGCTAGAATTGGGGAAACATGAAAGTTAATTGAATAAAGTACATTAATATAATATTAATATTTGGCACATTTTGGAGCTCTGTTGGACGTACTATCATTCGTGGACTAGTCCTGTTAAATACCACTTTTGCTTTGGAAATTGATAAATTCCAAAGCACTCGTGGTATCACCTATGATAAATACCGGGCAACTCCAGGTACTTCAGCTAGTCAAGCATAAGAAAACGTCTTGGAGGTCAACGTAGCGGAAGTTAGATATAATAGTTCACATGCTGTTGGTGTCATATGAAATATTTTACCTGTAGACGGCAGTTTTTATACATTTCTGTGTTCTAGTCGCTAATCACAGTTCCATCTAGGACTGAATGTACATCTTCAAAGTGACCTTAATCTTAATGTTTTTACTGAAATTTTCTCTCGCCCATTCACACAACTCTATTCTGGAGCGTGGTGCGTTTCTCTGTGTTCACAACGAGTATTGCCTACTTTCGCCCAACTGCACTTCCTGGTGTCTGGGTCGAAACGGCTTGTTGGTGCTGCGGATGAGACGTTGCTTCAAGTCGAGCCACATTCTCAGTCCCTTGTCTCCTGTTGTATTTAGTTCGGAAATCAATCGGTACTACAAATTTAGGCCAGTGATTGATTCCAAATTTAGGTGGCATTAAGAATTTAAAGAGAAATCTATTACAGGGGTTAAAAACTTTAGTTGCCAAAAAGACAAATAAAGGTTTAACATTCGCCAGGAACCGATGTGTTCCGCATAAAAACTAAATGAACTTGCATCTTAAGTCTCTCGCACTTCCGAGATGCCATTCTTAATCTGCCTAAGTGCTACAAACTACTTTATAATGAGTAATTTGTAATGATTTGAATGAGGTTTCCAAATGACTACTGAGATGCATTAATATGGATAGAAATTGCGGTTTAATAATATTATGTAATCGTTATTAAGCGTAAAGGATCATAAACCTTTAGAATCAACTTATAGATTTATTTTTAGATAACTTTTATTTTATTTTATTGAATTAAAATATTATCTAGTACTAATTGTGACTTCCAATTACTTCACCCCGCACTTGGGCAAGTCAGACCTACTCGTGTTCGTAAATTCCCGTGATTAAACAAATAATGACTTCGGCACAATGGCCGCCAAGTCTTCAATGGCGAACGTATTGGACGAATTTCGAAAGATACGAATTACGTGTGACATGCCTGTCTTATCGCAGTGACTCTTATATTGACTCTGTTTATGTTCCTTTCAGTCCGAATTTTTTAATGTGGATTCGAGAAATCGTTCAAGGATCACAGATAATATTATAATTAATTTAGGAACCTGGCTATCACATTCTTTCCCTTATCATTTGGTTTCTACTACCTAGTAAAAAATAACGCAAATTTCAACAATGTTGCCGAAACGTACCGTCAGCAATTATTTATTATTTATGCAGATTTCTTTTCTTGGGCAAATCCAATTCACGTTCTAATAGACAACATAACAACAAATATATACACCCTTTTGACATAAAACGAATTACCTAAAAAATCTAACCAATTATACATATCTATATACATTCCATTCACACGAGTGCACTAGTTTTAAAAAATGATGTTTTTCAGTGAACATTTTAATCTACTCTTAAAAACTATTCATTATCTTGGCCTTGCTGTAATTTAATTTTCATAGTTTTTGTCACATTCCTCGTAGTTGTTTCATTGGACCTCATACGGCGCCGTCCCCGACTGTTGCCAATGCCAGCGTCCATGTCTATATCCAGTTTCGTTACCAGATTATTCTCAATCCAGAAACCAAATTACAACATTCCCGACTAATAATTCACATAATAGAACACTACTTTTCGAAATATATAAACTTTTATCAAATTCTGAATGAATCTACAAACTAATTTGCGACACGATGTTGCCAGTGCAAAATCACAAATCTCTCTGATCTTATGCATTGTTGCATTCCTTTTATACACTGCGTGGTTTTTAAAACAAAGAACAGCTCTTCTCTTTCTCAAACCCGCTGTAATTTTCCACTTTTCATTTATAAATGTTTTTATATTTCTCATACTTTCTTCATTACAATAATTTATACATAAAAATCCAAATAAGATTAATAACTTTCCCCTTTCCAAATCTTGTTACATATTAAAATGCCAGTGTGATCACTCATCACTTGTAAAAACATATTCAATTGACTTTGCCGAATATGGAAACCTTTTTTTAAAGTTATTCGTTACTCCAAAATAACACAGTGCAAAACTTACTATTTTCTCACTGGTCTGCTAACTGTATAGTTTCTTGGATTTTTTAGAAATAAATAGTACTTTCTACATTCACAATAGCACCTTTGTTTCGTTTCTATAATATGTCAATTCCATAAAATATTGTCTAATTTATTTATATCACTGGTCCGAATGGTCCGTCACATAAGGTTAAGAAAATACTTGAGGGTTTAGCACCACTAATTTGAATATAAAATTACTATGATATCTTTAGATTTTTCACAAAGAATTGGTTTGAATTTTCAAGTAATACAAAAGTATAAAAACGTAAAAATATTTCTTTAAAAAATAGTTTGAGACTGTGGGCAGATGTTGATAGCAGTGTACTTAATAATGAAATGAAACAAAATGATAGTATTTTATTAAAAGGTTAAACAAATAAAGTATTGTAGAGGCACCGACAGTCCCTTCATCTACTCCTTAGGAAACTGGTTGCAACCTGCAGTAAATTTTATATTCAATCGTCTCACATCTTTAGTCATGAATTATAGAAATAGTAATCATAATAAAAATATAATAATAATAATAATAATAATAATAACAATAATAATAATAATCATAGTAATAATACATTCCCGCTTCAGTCCTCGAATCAAATTTAACCCATCTATACTGAGACAGACCAGTTCTAACCGACCGTACTCTCGAACACAATATTCTCCTTAGAGATTGAATATCCTATAGATATGCCAGATATTTTCCTTATATATATAAAAAAAAGAAGTAATAACAGACATCGCAGTAGTATTATCTCACAACCTCAAACAGAAAAAACTTGAAAAAAAAATCGAAATATGAAAACTTTTCTGAACTAAGACATATTTGTATATTAAAAGTTACCCAAACACACCCACTCGTGATTTCGGAGGAAGACCTTGTCAGTACAAGCTTCCTAAAAAACTTAACAGAACTTCAACCACCCACAACCGTTCTGAACATGAGACAGCGGGCATTTCTGTTGCATACGGCCCTTGTAAGAAAATGATGTCCAAAGCCCAGAAGTAAGATGAACATTATCTGTGACCGAACCTGTTGCCAAAATAACTCTGGGGAAGGTGAGCTAATATAGCTGAGAAAAAATATTACAATAACAATAATAGTAATAATGTTAAGAAGCCGAAGATGTAGAAGAAGAAGAAAGTGTTGGAAAAGGAAGGTTTCCAGGGCAGGAAGGAAAAGAAGATAGAATCAAAATGGTCCGAGGAGAGAAAAATGATACACAGTGAGAAGATGAAAGAGTACTGGAGGAAGAAAAAGGACAAAGAAAGAAGCAATGAAATTAGTGCATGTTCCTTAGATGACCCAAACGAAAGAATAATACAAATAATAGTAATAGAGCAATAACTAAAAACTCTGAAAACCTGAAAGAGGAGAGAGCGAAGATCTTCCTAGAGCGCCTGCAGACTGCCTCGTCGTCGGAGGGCGACTACTGACCGTCGCAGGGCATCGAACAACTGCGCTCCGCCCCTCTGCTTCGCCAGCAACAGGCGACGCGCGGCCTTGGGAGTCACGCGAACTCAATTACTGCCGCAATCACCAATTACGTTCCGTGGGAATGACGACGTCGTCGACAACTCGCTAGAGGATCTTCATTGAGATTCAGTAGTCGCAATCGAATTTTGCCCTCCTTTGCTTTCCGATGACACTACAGTCCAGATCAGGCTTTCCTCTGACATCCGCAAAAGCGCAGTAATGCCGGAATATTCTGTGACGTACAGTGAATGACACAGACAACTGCGTTGAAGATAACAATATTTATATTTATTTACCAACTTAACAATTAAAGAAATTTACAAATACCTATTAAACCCCGGCAACCTTTTTCTTCCCCTTAGCCGCGAAAACCCCGCGACCGTTCCTAGGCCTACAGCCTAGTGCCACTGCGTAAAGCAGATAACAACGCGTGATACGATGCTATCGGACGTTAAGTCCCCGGTAACCATCGTACCTACCTGGCCTGGCGGCAAACCGGTCTCCATCCCGGAAAATCAAGTGCTGGAGTGCACTGGAGATTTCACCCAGCCTTTCGGCAAACAACAAGCTCTACAAATCTCTCTGAATCTCCGCGAGCGCAGCGCCCGCCTTATATACACCCCCGCCTCCCCCACCCGGCGCCATGCTATCGGCGTCCTCAGCCTCGATAGCTAGCCAATTCCAGGGGTCTTGCAAAATCGTCCCAGACTCGCCACTAACCATTCTCAACAGTTGATTTGCGTGGGGTGTTTCCTGGAGCAGCCACATCCTGGCGTCAGTTTTTTTTTTTAGGTCAGGTGCACCCTTTCACTGCAGCTTCCGACTTAGGCATGGCGCCCGTTTGGAAACGATGCCACGACGCCAAAATTCCTTGTGGGATAAAGTGATGGGAATAAAAATCAGCACATTAGCCTTTCCCTCGTTCCTAAGGATGGGAAAGAGAATGAAACGAAGAATCGCGGGTGGTCCCGAGGCTAAAGATGTAAATATTATCCCGACTTCCGTCTGGATCTAATGTGAATCGAGGTTGGATTTTTTAACATAATAATAATAATAATAATAATAATAATAATAATAATAATAATAATAATAATAATATAATAGTGACTTTATTTATGTGGCGAGTAAAATGTCCTTTTAGAGCAGTGTGTGCTCAATGCTCTGTGGCCTGACAGAAATCTGCTCTCCTGCTCCGAACCGAGCCACGGAGCAAAGGAAGTACCCAACGCGGTGGCTGGCGCAAAGTGGTACGGAAGTGGGGGGAAAAGGTTCGCTTGGAAAATCGATAATTACGTTTTTTAAATGGTAATTACTATTGAGAATGTTTATGGTGCAATAACAATATGAAGTATTGTATAATAGACCATACAATATTAAATAACTCAAAGCTACCCGAAAGCACTATCCGACTCTATCATAACCAGTACTATAAATCCACTTCCATTCTTCTATTAGATAACATTTTGGAAAAGACTATTCGAACGTTTTAGGACAATAATATTTTATATCATGGTATATGAATAACGAATTAGTTTGTTCTGAAACAGAAATTAATGTTAACAAGTAGATAACAAATAGGTACACGGTACACGGGTCACATGAGAGATTTTGAAGCATAGGCTTGATAATTTTTTATGTACAGTTTTGTTTGAGTATGTTGTAAATCCACGTGATTTTCAGTACCTTTAAAATCTTCCAAATGCTTTACTCATCTCATGATTGCGAGCTGTCAATTCACAAAAGTTATTTTTATCTCGCAAGTTTCTCTGGGTCGCAAAGCAATGTAATGCATCTGTAGGTTGGATTTTTTAACATAACAATAATAATAGTGACTTTATTTATGTGACGAGGCTCGGCCCATCAGACCCGCTCTTCCGCCTAACCACAAACTGCAGTTATTTCGAACACACCAAACATTTTGCCATTGTTCCTGCATCTAGAAAAGGAAACCATTCTTCCGAAATCGTAAGAAAATTAACGGATGGTTTTCCGCTCGTGTTGCTTGAAACACCGACAAAGGCCCACTGCCAAGGTATTCGTCACCGGCGACCGCTGTCTGCCGATTCTCTCTCCTCCATTTGGTCACACTGCTTTTCCGCGCGCCTCACGGAGGAGAAGGCAGTTTAGACCTAATTTTTGTTCCAGTTGGCAAACGCTGTTTTAGAGTATTTGGCCACTCTAATGCTAATTTGAACGATTCAGAATGTATGAGTAATATTGTAATTTTTACATAAGAGCATCAGAAAATAACTAGTGATGCTAAAACAGCACTACTTTCTCACACTTACTAACGGTTAAGTAATACTACGTACGGTACACTACAGGTTCTCTCCGAATCATCACATGTCAGTCATCATTTTTAGTGTTTTCGAGAAGCTTCATTTGAAGTTATTTTAAGCACTTCCATTCCCAAATGTAATAATGTATACAAATAGCTGGAAATTTGGGTATTAATAGCGTGAGAAATCTTTAAAGAAATATATTTGTGTCTTTAAAAAAATGAAAAATTCAGAAAAATTAATTTTATGCCATCTTAAACAGTGCAAAAATTTCAACTTCAACGCTGAAAAACCACGTACGTCCAGGGTTGCCAGATCCCTTCTGGGAAAATCCGCCAAATAACCCAGTGGGGAAAAAAGGTAACCGGTGAATAAAGCTCGACTCTGACACTGCGCTTGATAATTTCAAAATAGCTGCACGTTCACGTTTCACGTAAGAAGTTTAAAAATAAATACTCTTGTGTATAAAGCCTACCTACTAAGCCTAGCCCTATGACTTAAACACTTGTTGAATTGCTAGAAAAAGGGGCAATAGGTATGTAAAAAAATGGGCTCTGACATTTTCATAATAGCTGCATGGTGTTCAAAACTCAAACATTTGTACATACGTAATTTCTGTCAGAAGCCATAAATACTTGTACAATTTGTGGGAAAATGCAATATTGACGATTTAATAAGCAAAAAAACCATACTGCCCACAGCCCTCCCAGGATTCAAAGAATTACGCCCAATGGACGGAATCCCCCAAAATGCAATTCCATCCCGCAAGTTGACGCTTGCTTTTCGCCCAATTGGCGGTATTCCGCCCAATATGGCATCCTTGTGCACGTGGCAAAAATAAATGAACTATTTCGTTCTTTTGAACTAGTTCACTAAAATGAACTATCTTATAAAGATCTGTTCACATAAATTAACGATTTTGCTCATCCATACTAAATGGTCGTTCCGTATCGTACCGTTCCTTTTCAAGAATAGTTCAATTGAACTAGTTCGTTCGCGATCGACACATCTCTACTCTAAAAGCGGCATGCGGTTAATGGAATGTGGCCGTTAGCACACGTGAGGTTGTAACTGAGTGTTGGCATGCATACACACACACATACACATAATGCCAGCGGTAAGAGTAGTACTGTGCTCTAACTGCAGCAACGGAGCACAAACACTGTCGCTGGTTAAATGCTGCATTCGCCGGACCAAGTCTCGCATTACGTGATTGCACGCTTGTGCCTAAAAGATGGATGCGTGGCTAGGATAAATTATTTAAACACTTGCAGTCAATTAAGACATTCAATTTTGCCGATGCACAGTCTGAAATGACACAGTTTTTTAAGTATGGCTTGTAGTGCACGTACAGTTATTTAGAAGCAACACGTGAGCTCAGCTATATAATGCCACATTGAAGTGAGTTCTAAGCACTCACACACTTTAGATGGTGTAACTTCAAGGAGGCACGTGCGAATATGTAACAAACTGTTCAATGCAATGCGAGGCACGTTGTACTGAGATGAGTTCCAACTCGTAACTGTCCAACTATATAACACTGAAGTGCACGCATGATTGAAGTATTACCGTAACTGGTGTGATTTCAATGAGCCATAACGGGCGTATGGTTGAGATGTTATTCCGATCGTAGCGGCTTAAGATTCAATGGGGCGCAGAAATACATACATCGCGTATTAACTTGCAGCGCAAGACTGACGCTTGGCTGAACCAGCGTTTGCCAGATGATTAAACGTGTAAACCAGTACCAACTTTTCAAAATACTGGTTCTTCCACTAAAATTCCTGCTAGCAAAGACTATTGATTTTAAAATTGTTCATATTATAACCCTCTTATGTTTTTAACGCGTGCGTGAAGTTCGTTAAATTTAAACCAAGTCATTTTGTATCAATAAACTAAATGAAAGCATGGTGGAAAGAAAAAACCTTCCAACCATAAATGGAAGACTAAGACTTTAGATACTCTTCTCCTAACATGTGCTGAAAAAATACCACCCTATGTCACGCTTAATGCTTTAGGCAGTGCTTTCACTAATATCACAGTTATTTGTAATATCGGTGTTCGTGTTAAATTATTGAATTAATTTTTTTATAGGAATCTTAAATCGTACATCATCAATTACCGCAGACTTAAAATCCTGCTATTTAAGCATACCAGGATGTCTTCATCCTGGTACATGGTATTCTCATTAAAATCCTGGTGTGAATACCAGGATCCTGGCACGTCTATCAACACTGGTCTGAGCGTGGCCGGAGGCGTTAGCGCGGTTTTGATGCCAATTGGCCGCATTAACTAATAGCGTTTAAATATTTTATGGTTTACTAGTTCATTGCTGTGTGTTTACAGACCTGAAACAAAACACGTAACGGTATACTTAATACCCTTGTTGGCCTTTTCGCTTCTTTATGCCCTAGGGCCTTTTGAATACTCTATGGCCCACTCTTATACCAACACAACACACAGAACTTAGTTATGAATTCGATTTTGTAAAGTTAAGATGCAAGCAAATACAATAAATAAATGGCATAATGCTTAAATAAATAAAATAAATTGTTATAAACCTTATTTTGCTTATTTGATATGAAAATTGAAATTTTGAAATGTTTCCGTGAACTTATAATTGCCATCATTCACTCGCATTTCACTGTTACGTACCATCTTTTTTAGTGACATAATTATATTCTTCTTTAGTGGCGGTACTCGTAATAGTAATAAGATATATAAGGCACATCGGCTAACATCCTCGAAATGTTATTTTTTGGTGTTTTGACATATTCTAAATAACGTTTGACAATAGGCACTAATAACCTAAAAGTACCGTTTCATCAGCGCAATTGACACTGTTATTCCCGCTGGTAAATCTCAAATACACCATAAAGAGTTTTATATATTTCTCAAGATTTTAATGGAAACCACTGTCCATAGTTTTGTTAGCTTTGCGAGAATTTCCACAGGAACTTCACAATATTCTTTCATTTTGTACGAACAAATCAGTCCAATAACGATTATGCAATAGAAATTAGATATACACTCTGTTTTGTTTATCTGACGTCATATTGACAAATGACTGTTACAATGCGTCTTTTCACTTTAGACGCAAGAAATATTATAAAATGTTTCGAATTCTTGTTTTATTCAGCAACGAACTAGTAAATCATAAAGTTTGTATGCACCACGGGCGTTACTAGATGTTTTTGCCCCTCAGGCGACTCCAACCCCTCGGGCCAGAGGCCCTCGGGTTTGGAAGTCGCCCTCGGGGCAAAAACATCTACTTAACGCCCTTGATACATAAATAACTATTAGATAAAGTATAAATACAAAGGGAATACATGCACTTGTTTTGAGTAGAATGGCGAAGGCTTACCAACTTTGCATCACGAAACAGGATGCGTTCAAATATACAATGCGTAGTGCGCCTAATAAATTTTTAAAAATAAGCTTGGCTTATATGAACAAGTTCCTTAATATAATATACTATATTTAGGGTTACAATAATCAAATTAATTAAAAATTGTATTTAAAATGTTACTATCAAGATAGATGGTACTACCGAACCGTCACAAGAAAATGTAACAACAATGTTTTATCCTGGACAGCTGATTCTGCCCAGCAGGCCTGGTTGCAGGCGGATGAGCGAATGGATATTGGTAGTACTGAAATAGATTGAAATCCTTTCACTAATTTAATTGAATTAAAATGAATAACAGTGAAATAAAAAAAACTTATATGTCACTTAAAATTAGATGAAAATAAAAGAAGAGCAGCAATTGATAATAAACAATGAATCAATAACAAATAAAGATAGCTGAGATTTAGTTATATCATTTGCACTAATGAAATTGTTTGTTGATAGAGTTCTGTTTGGTGATGGTACGATTATTACTTGAACAATACCAGGCATTTGAAGTTTGCAATCCGAGTAATAGTGCTGTGAGAAATTCAGTTATTGAACGTTCACCAGATGTTCAGTTGAAGAAAGTTGTTTTTTGTTACGCATCTATGCAGTCAGGATAGCAGCAGTCAAACTTTCCTTGGAGGTCGTGAGCATGAATGCCCGGAATGACATTCGCAGCAAATCCTGGATGAGGCGTAAACAGATCTACGAGGACACTAGACGAGTGGGCAACACTACGCAGATACTGGAGGTCTAGAAGTTCTACGAAGATACTCAAAGTTCTAGTAGTTGTGAATAGTTGTGTAGCACTCCAAAGTTCAGATTGTTATGCATCCCAATGCTGTTGATCGCCATTTACTCACGCTCACAACTGGTTTATGGAATATTGCACTAGTAAGAACGTCGCAATTAGTTTATAAGACATTGCACGTATAGGAACGTTGCAATTAGTTTAATATTCACAACAGCTCACGAGAAGTGGGTGCGCTCACAACAGCGATCCGGCGTCCACGGTAGTTTTGAAGCGGGTAGTGGTCGCTTGTTGTATGAAAACGGGGCTGGCGGGTCCAGCGAAAATTGTCGTAGTATTTGTGTCAGTGAGTGGAGATGCGCCCCGTGGGAACAGTTGAGCAATTGAGTTTTTCACATAGTGTGCCTGTGTGCCTCGGGCGCCTAACAGACGGGGCCGGGGGGGGCGGCGGGGTCATCTGTGGGAGACTAGAAATATACAATTGTTTAAGATTGACCAAACAAGTTATATCTTTCAATATTTTTTCATGATATTCCAATTTACGTTTTAAGAGAGCATAGTTATTCGAATTATAAGGTACATTTTGAGCGTGAAACGTTACATACTGTACTATTTTAATGGTACAGGATTGTTACACAAAATATTTTTTTACTTCAATACCACCAAAATTTCCACATTTTCCACATATTATTTGTGTCTTATTATTTTCTCGAAAAAAATGTATCTCATTATGGAGTGGTAAACCTCAACCAGCCACGGTACGAATCCAGAGCGCAGGGACAGTCCAGATCGTGGCCGTCCGTTGGGCAGCAAGGGCCGGGGAAGGCTGGGTGCATTTCCCTCCGCGTAAACGAGTTAGCGGCGCTGGCAGGCTGTTAACGTGTCGCCTGCCATTACGCGGAAACCAGCGCTGCCACCTCCGCAGACACCCTTGCCCCTTTGCGTGGAAGGCCCATGCACTGCGCGCAGAACCACTCCTACTCCTCCCTTACTCCTCCAACTCTTACCTCTACTCTTCCACTTACCCCTCCTGCTTTTAGGTACTTCACTCCTATTCTTACTCTTACTTCCACTATTACTCCAATTTGCGTCCTACTTCACCTGGTCGTGCGCCTGCTTTTGCTGTCACTTCAGTATTACTCCTACTCTTGGTTTTACTTGTGGTCTTATTATTACTCTTACGCCACTCTATTTCTCACTTTAATATTCCTCCAAATCTTATTCTATTCTTATTCATATTCCTATTCTTGATCTTACTTCTACTGCTCCTGCTCCTTCTCATACCCTTGCTTCTGCTCTTGCTCCTACTCTTGCTTCTGCTCTTGCTCCTGCTCTTGCTCCTGCTCTTCCAACACAGCATTCTGGACATTAAAGAAGAAGTGGAATTTTCAAGATACTCTTCCGTAGGTACTATGTTTTCTCAGCAAAATTATAAATGATAATTTATGTGAGGAAAAGTCAGTGATTTTTTTCCCAGCCTAATTAGCTTAGTGTCAATGTTAACCATACTAGGAAGGTTTATAAGAATTTTCCTGAAGTTGATAAACGGAAGGTATGAACATATACGTTTGAGCGTATGAATTTCTATGAAATAACACACATTGTGTATAAAAGAAGATAATTTGATATTGAGATATTCCTATTTCTTTTTATATTTAATTTGTGAAGTACTTCAGATTTAAATAACTGTATCCTCGTTGACCGATTATTATTGCATTTATCACTGTTATGATTTTTTTAGTTGGCCCTGCTCTGCTCATTAGGTCTCTCAACATTCAACCTAGCGATTGAAATTTCACTTTGATTTTGTTCGTAGGAATATAATACATTTCCTTTTTACCTTTTTATATGTGGACATGCACCTCTGTACAGAATTCCGATTCCTGGAAGTTCTGTGGTTTCAACCTGTTATTTATATCATGGCAACTACAATAAATTATTAGCTTTTACTTTCAACAATGATAATTTCACATTTATTTTGATATTATTACTTTATGTTGATCTATTTAACGATATTAGTAAATTTTCCTCTGTGCAACATTAAAAGTTCCGTACGTTTTTTTAGTAAAGTTTGTAAGTTTTGGGATAACTTCTAGGATGATTTCTCGGGTGTCTTTGGGATGGATGTTGTCCGTGTGATGTCCTCGTTGTTGTGTCTTCGATCACGATATATTCTAACAATGGGGAAAGTTTACCAATGTCCCCAAAATGTTTTAACTTATTCAATACTCTCGTATGATTCAAAAAATTTAATTAATATGATTCGCGAACGCGATTTGTCCTGCCTGTGCTTCGTATGAAGCATCTAATCTCGACTATCTACTTGGTGAAAATCATCTACGATTCTTTTCTAACATAATTTTTTTTCGACACGGTTTCTATTTTCATTTAAATTACAAGTTATAAATTACACTGCAAGTTAAACTGATACCCTTGAATTCTAAATAATGCAATTCAAAACTAGCCTAATTAATTGTAAGTTCCCACTTCCCTATTATTAAGTTATTACCCTGCCCTGACTGACATAATATTTGTATCGTCCTGATCGGTTGCTGACGAGACTAATAATTTCAACTTTCATACAGAACTCCGACTTTCAAAGTCGCCTTTCCATTTGCTGCGTATCAGGTCCCGAGGCCATGCTTTGCAAAAGAACAGCGCTCCAACATCAAGTATGGAATACTACACTTATTGAGCGCTTGTCCTAACAACGCGTATTCTTTGACTTTCAACGTTTTGCATGAATACAATCCCATCGTAAATACAACGCTTGATACCGATTTTCCTATACAAAATACAGTGGGGTTTTCTGACTTATCACAGTTTCAATGTGATGAATAGAAAAGTGCAGCATAAAGCAAGAGACGAAGTAACTGCGTTTCTGAACTGCTTTACGTGATTTTTTATTTACATTTCTCTCATTTCATTACAAAATAATTAAACTTACAACATATAAAAATGAAATTTAAACTTTCATGATGTTATTAATTAATAATATAAATTAATTAATTAATAACATTGACCCATTTTCAAGGTCGCCAGATGGCTTTCCTAAATAATGTTTATCAGTTCTCTAAATATTCATCTGAAAAAGGGAAAAATAAAAAAATTAATATATTTACAGGAATAGAAAAGTATATACGGATGTTAGTCCCAGGGACCCACAATCGGCAGTAGCTCGAAGCCACCGTCAGAGATGAAAACGGGATGAATTGAAGGAGGTTATGTGGTGCTTTTACTATGCAAAAGTGAAAAAATGGGGGTACGGAAATAGAAGTTTTGAAGGTATGGAGAGAGCGGAATCCAGGTATGAGGTTTACCCTAGACTCAAAGAAGCTTGCCAGTTGTTAGCACATTTTTCCCGTCGCTGCCTATAAACATAGAATTTTTCGCCCATCTGAGCGCTCTTTGAGCAAGCTTCCTGCCTGTTATGGGAGTTCCATGGTAATGCAGTGAATTATGGGGCGCAAATATGAATTTCGCGCGTCCCACTTTCCCGCTGGTCGAGCCCGCATGCCTAATTTTGCCGCTAGAGCCATACAGACTGTGTAAGACTAAACGGCGCCGCGCCCTGTCACCCCTCCGGCGGAACAGCAGCAGCATCTGCAGCCGCCCCTCCCCTAGCCAAGAGCTGCCTAGCACGGTGGTCATTTTCGCGGCTGTGGTGATGAGGCGCTAGAGGAAACGTGGTGTGTCACTATGATAGCGTGAAGTGTGAAAAGGCATGGTGTGAAAAGGCATGGCGTGTTAGGTGAAGAACAGCTGAAGTAATGGAACTTGCCTTGGCGTGTTAGGTGAAGAACAGCTGAAGCCTCTGACTTGCCACTCGCTGCAGCAGATCAGCAACGACGCGACAAGGCGTCGCGCGAGAGTTTATTTTAGCAGTATCATTCATATTTCAGACCCCTTCTACACCTACACCGGCTGGAGATAAGAGTATTATCAGGAGTATAAATTGATATGAAAAGTCAAGAAGTGTAATTTGCTCTTTAATTTTTCTTTGGAAGTTCAAGAATGCTTTGCAGTCTTTTGAAAAGAGTTAAGCCTTCGTTTTGTGAAATTCGCTAATCATTTGTTGCCTTTCAAAGTAAATGTGATTGTCACTATACGTTTTTCATCTTCAGTGTAAGAGTTTTGAAAATTGTTTGAAGTTTTTACTTCTCTTGATAGTCAGGATCAAGTGGATGAGGCTGGCCCAAGATAGACCGATGTAGTAGTCATCTGCAAAAATAGACAAAGAATAACAACAAACTGAAAAGTGTATAACCAAACAAGTGACAAAATGTGTCAGAATTAGGAAAAAACAATAAATGATTAACGAAAGTGTGAATATGAAACGACACGCATAATTTTAGGTATCCATGTACAATCAGTTAATGTAGCTATACAAATGAAAATTATCACTAACAAGCGTAGTCAGAATAGTGAACTAAGTCAGTTAACTAATGAAGTTGAACATAACGACAAGTGAATTACCAGACAGCGAACTAGCTATGTACAAGTCCACAAGTAGCGTGACAACACAAATCATCCCTGAGAGATCAGGAGGCGTTAGCCCTATAAGGGATTGTATACAATTGAAGACTAATAATAATTATTATTTGACTTTTAATATGAGTCAGCTGTTATGACGTGCCTTTTTCAAAATCTCCGCGTGTCTCACGTGACCTGGGCCTCCATCTTTAGTGCGTTTGTGTCAGTATATATTCAAAAAGCCTACATAATATGGAAGGCAAAAATTTTCAATAATACATTGATATTTCCATGAGGGGAAACAGCTCTTGACAATGTAAAATTTCACTACTCGCCGTAGAAACAGTACTGCAACCGAGTGCTGCTTTGCTCGCGTTGCAACAATGTAAGCAAATCAGCCTCATACTGTGATTTTTTCTAGTTTTTTTAGAAAATTATGACGTTTACAACGCAGACAGTGTTTCGGTGCTGGGAAATACTGTATTTTTAATGTAAAATACGTCTTGGAATGTTTTTTACTTTCCCGTATACGTACGTATACACGGAGTGATATACGTAGTGTAGGGAAAGTTATGTAATGCTGCGCGAAAAAATGGCCAATTTTCGTTGGAAAAAATTAATTGCCGGGCCGTAAAAAGGAAAAAGTGTATAAAGCCAGTTTCTAAATTAAAAGAAAATCCCCTAACACGTGCTGTAGCCAGAAACCCTGTTTTGTGGGTCCTTGATACCGAAAAAACAATTGAATGAAAAACGTCCGTCTCTCTGTCCGTCAGTCTGTCCGTCTCTGAACACTGCTAGTACCTAAACCATACGTACGATTTCTTCCAAAATGGATATTCCAAAATGAATATTCCCCCCCTGGTCGATCTGATTCTAGTCGAAGCTTTGAGATTTTGAAAAAGATTCTTCAAAATTTGGGGGTAATTTATATGATGCCCCGCGGAGATTTTCACAATTTTCTCAAAACGGCTCAAAATTTTCTCTTTAAATTTCTTGTATGAATAGAGTAAAATACACTTATTTACATGGCATAGGTCCGATTTTCACCGATAACTGAATTTTTGAAAATTGCAAAAGTTTAAAATTTTTACGGCGTCTTTCAGGAACTACAAAATTGAAGATAGAGATTTTTTCTTCAAATAAATTTTTTTCTTCATAGTGAGTTCTTTCTTAAAGTCATTTACATTTTTTTGAAAATTTTAGTATTTTTCGCGCAATATTACGTGCAATATGTGCAATTTTAAAAAATTACAAAAACAAGATTTCCTCAAAAACGGTTCCAAATTTTTTCTTTAAATTTTTGGTAGAGATAGTGGTAAATGTACTCTATCAGATGACATAAAAGTTATATTGCTCTATCCGTTGGTTTTTTCAAAAATTACAAAAAAATAAATTTCTTTACTTGTCTCTCACGTCGTTAATATTTACATTATAAGCGATTTTTCACATTATTATATTTATGAGTATATATGCTTTAAATAATGTCAAGTAACGTTTCTCGAAAACACAACCGTTTTTTATGAAAAGTAGCTCAAAATTTTGCATTTTAAGAAACGCCTCAAACGCCATTTTTCTCAAATATGGCTGAAAGTTTTTTTCTTCAAATTTTTGCAACGGATGGTGCTAATTACACTCTTTAGTATCGCGTAAAGTTTATTTTGAGTTATTTGTTTTTTTAAAAATTACATAATTGTAATTTTTTGAAAGATCCCTCACAACTTTAATATGCACATTACCAGCAATTTGTAAACATTATTATATTTGTAAGTGTAAGTGCTTCAAAAAACTTCAAATAAAGTATTTGGAAAACTCAAACAGTTTCTGTGAAAATAATGTGAAAAAAATCGCTTATAATGTAAATATTAACGACGTGAGACACATGTGAAAAAATTTACATTTTTGTAATTTTTGAAAAAGCCAACCGATAGAGCAATATGGCTATTATGTCATCTGATAGAGTACATTTACCACTATCCCTATCAAAAGTTTAAAGAAAAAATTTCGAGCCGTTTTTGAGAAAATCTTGTTTTTGTAATTTTTTAAAATTGCACAGATTGCACGCAATGTTGCACAAAAACTACTAAAATATTGAAAAACATTTACATGATCTTTATGAAAGAACTCAGTATGAAGAACATATTTATTTGGAGAAAAAATCTCTATCTTTAATTTTGTAATTGGAGAAATACGCCGAAAAAAATTCAAACATTGAAAATTTTCGAAAATTCAGAGTTATCCGTGAAAAAACGGACCTATGCCATGTTAATAAGTGTATTTTTCTCTATTCATACAAGAAATTTAAAGAAAAAAATTTGAGCTGTTTTTGACAAAATTTTGAAAAAACCCGGGTGGCTTCATGTAAAGTACCCCCAAATTGTAAAGAATCTTTTTCAAAATCTCCAAGCTTTGGCTAGAATCAGATCGACCAGGGAATATCCATTTTGGAAGAAATCGTAAGTATTGTTTAGGCACTAGCAGTGTTCACAGACGGACAGACGGACGGACGGACAGAGAGACAGACAGACGGGCGTTTTCCTTTAAATTGGTTTTTCTGTATCATGAACTCCCAAAACAGGGTTTCTGGCTACAGCAGGTGTTAGGGAATTTTTTTCTTAATTTAGCAATTTGTTTTATCTACTTTTTTCTTTTCACGGCCCGACAATTAATTTTTTTCCGCCGAAAATTGGCCATTTTTTCGCGCAGCATTACATAACTTTCCCTATACTACGTATATCCCTATACTACATACTCGTATCGGCGCCTTAATGAGTATAAAGATTTGTGACATGGCATGATACAACAGCTGAACTTGTGCCAATAGGAAAAGAAGATAACGACAATCGAATAGGAAAAGAAGTTATCGACACAGGAGAGGTGCCTGAGGGCATCAACTGATGTCATTTCAGTGTCTCTGATCGAGAGGTCTTAGGTTCGAATACTGAGCGGCTTATTTAGTAATAGGAACAAAAATAATTTAACTCTATCACACATTTTTTATATAATACATAAATTACAAATAATTGTCTATGTGTTAAAAGACCTTGAATAGTCTGTAACAAGAAGTAAGAAAAATAAACAAAATGGTAACTGTAATAGGCTGAAAATTAGATGGATTATATTTTTCAAACAGAAGTATTTTATATTTGTGTGCAAGTAAACCTTAAATCAAGACATTGTTTTCTAAACAGTAAACTTCACTTCACACAAACTCCAGTGGATGAGAAAGAACGAAGATTTTCAAAAACTTAAATATTCCACTTAATTACAAGAAAGGGAGAGTAATGAGAAGAAACAGGTTATGCTTGATTTTTTTTCACTCATTTCAAGCGTTAATCACGCATATTTCAGTGATCTGCATGTAGGAACCGGAAAATTTCAAGAAGACGAAGAAAAATTAATATGCCGCAAAAGTAATATTAAATTAATGTTTAATATGTTTTAATAAATCGATATTGTCATTTCCAACGTTTTTAGAACATCTGCCGATTTGGCCCATCTACCTCAGTTTTACAGTGATATAACTCTCACACCCCCAATATTCCACAAAGCATACAGTAAGTTTATTCATATCATCTTCAGACGAACGAGTAAATATCTTAAAAAGATGTGCACACAATTTTTTGTCTAATTCCATCCCCGATTTTTTTATAATCGTTTAATTTTAGAGCTCAATATCTGGAAACTAGTGGTGCTACAAAATGGCACAGATTTTTCCCGTTTTAGTTTTCTGTTTTCTTGGGTCTTCGCTAGCTATTCGGAATTGCCATATACTCTTTCTTGCCAGCTACCATCTGTCACCGCCAAAAGTACATTTTTTTGTCATTAATTTTTCGGTTTCCTTCGGTAGAACGAAAATATTAATTTTAGAATATTAAAGAACACAAAAACCTAGCCGTAAATGGCAATTTTCTTTTAAAAATTATGTGCCGTTCAAGAGAAAATGGCGTTTTAGCGCTACTAAAAATACAAAATTTGAAGCTCATTTTCACAGAAAATGATTGAGTTTTCAAAATACTTTATTTGAAGCACTTACACTCACAAATATAATAATGTTTACAAATTGCTGGTAAAGAGCATATTAAAGATGTGAGAGATCTTTCAAAAAATTACAATTATGTAATTTTTGGAAAAAACAAAAAAATAACTCAAAATAAACTTTACGCTATACTAAAGAGTGTAATTGGCACTATCCGTTACAAAAGTTTCAAGAGAAAAATTGCAGCCATATACGAGAAAATGACGTTTGAGCATTTCTGAAAATGCCGAAATTTGAGCTACTTTTCACAGAAAACGGTAGTGTTTTCGAGAAACTTTACTTGACATTATTTAAAGCATATATACTCGTAAATATAATAATGTAAAAAAATCGCCGATAATGTAAATATTAACGACGTGAGAGACAAGTAAACAAATTTACATTTTGGTAATTTTTGAAAAAACAAACCGATAGACCAAAATGGCTTTTATGTCATTGATAAAGTACATTTACCACTATCCCTACCAAGAGTTTTAAAGAAAAAATTTGGAACCGTTTTTGAGAAAATCGTGTTTTTGTAATTTTTTAAAATTGCACATATTGCACGCAATATTGCACGAAAACTGCCAATATTTTGAAAAACATTTACCTGACATTTATTAAAGAACTCAATGTGCAGAACAAATGTTATTTGGAGAAAAAATCTCTATCTTCAATTTTGTAGTTGCAGAAAGACGCCGAAAAAAAAGTCAAACTTTCACAATTTTCGAAAATTCAGAGCTGTACGCGAAAATCGGACCTATGCCATGTTCATAAGTGTATTTTACTCTATTCATACAAGAAATTTAAAGAAAAAATTTGGAGCCGTTTTTGAGAAAATTTTGAAAATCCCCGGGGGCTTCATATAAAGTACCCCCAAATTTTGAACAATCTTTTTCAAAATCTCAAAGCTTTGACTAGAATCAGATTGACTGGGGAATATCCATTTTGAAAGAAATCGTACGTATGGTTTAGGCGCTAGCAGTGTTCACAGACGGACAGACGGACAGACGGACGGACGGACGGACAGACGGACGTTTTCCTTTCAATTGGGTTTTTGGTATCAAGGACCTAGAAAATGGGGTTTCTGGCTACATTACGTGTTAGGGGATTTTTTTTCTTAATTTAGCAACTGGTTTTATCCACTTATTCGTTTTCACGGCCCGGCAATTAATTTTTTTCCGCCGAAAATTGGCCATTTTTTTCGCGCAGCATTACATAACTTTCCCTGTACTACGTATATCACTCCGTGTATACGTACGTATACGGGAAAGTAATGAGTGTCAATGATGTTGTACCATTGTGAAAATAACGCCTCCACATGTGCAGCAGAAGAAGAAACAAAGTTATTTCTGCGCTGGAGTTTTTTGTGCGCCAGCGATATTAAAAAATCTCCAAGATTTAATCTGTCATCTTAAATCTGTTCAATACAAAACTACAAATACTTTATTTTCAGTCAAAAATATAATGATTTCATTAATTTTGTGAGAAATGCATTTTTAACAATAATAGTTTTTTACATAACTAGAACAGAAAGTGAGCCTTTGGTGTACAAATCAAATATTGATGGAAGAGGTGACAATAGAATTTGAGTCCAGTATTTTGAAATAATTTTGTCAGAATCATTTTTGTACGATTTAAGTACACTATTTTTCATTCATGGAAACTTACAAGTGTATACTATTGAGATCGTGCTCAATGTACGATGTGGTAGCCACGTTCACACACTTTTAGCTTTATTTCAGTGTTTTGTTTACTTAACAATACTTCCAGTTTGTTTATATGGCCATGTCTTCTTTGCGGCACGCGTACGGCAAGATTCACTTTCCAATAAATTGTGGAGATAAGGATAGATTCCACGCCTAAGTGTTGGAAATAATATCTTTTAGTCCCATTGTATAATTTTGTGATTTAATGGCTGCAACACATTGTATAATGACACTTATTACGACACGGATTTCATTATGATACAGAATTTTGATCAATCACCGTGATGTTTACAAACCAAGAATGACCCTTAATTAATAACTGAGAATCGTCCTAGTAAATATTTCGTTCGATTGTGTACATTAAAACTGCTTTTAATATTCTGTGTTATGCTTGCCAATTTTAATTGCTTTATTATTAGTATTTTTACGTGGAATATCATTTAAAATAATTTGGATCGTAATCTCACTTTGAATCTGTTTGACTAGCGCAGTAATGGAACGCCAGCTGCAGCAGGGTAGTGTAAAGATCTGTGCGCTAGGTGGCCTTGCCTGAATCCTGTATGTCGACTGCCACAAAACGTTTAATATAAACGTTGACCTTAGAAAAGTTACAATAAGTCGTAGAAAAAGTATCGTATGAAACTCGATGAACTGGTATTAAAACACTCGCGTGAAGTTGACGATACTCGTTAGTATTACTCGTTCACTTTACATTTGCAGACGGCAGAATTAGGAACTAATGTTGTTTTGAAAGTGAAGGCCCGAACACACAATCGAGAATACACGAATGGCCCCGACATCAATCAGCATCTGACCAATCAGCTGTCTCCGAAGGCAGCACAAGCGCTACGGACACAGCTGACGAATTATGCCTTTCTGACAGTGAGCTGGAGTCACGCTCTTAAATTATTAAGATAATATACAATAAAATAGATCACATCACCCGCTATTCACAACATTCACGTCCAATATTTTTATTTCTTCTTTGCACTTATCTACTGCTTAATGGTTATGTTCTTGCTCCACCGGGGTTCTGTGTGCTGCTCACCGCCATCTATATCATATTAAACGGTCAGTATATACTGCAGACGCGCGTTTTCTCATTCAGTCGGCGGTGACCTCATGTAAACAGATCGCAGCGCTCCGTCTGCAAACGTAAAGAGAACGAGTAATATGTTGCAATATTATACTTGAGTATTAATACACACGTCATTACATCATCGTTTTATATTGTGTGAAATATCTTCTTTGGAAGTGGTCTGCCGAGTTAGTCAGTAATCTATTTTTTTACAAGACCAAATTAAGATTACTCTTTTAGTTACAAATGGGAAACTGTTTTCCCAGAAATTTTGAACCCAGCGGTACGCATCGGATGTTTTGGTGAGAATGACAAGCTGCGCGGTGGCTATTCCCAAGTATTGGAACCCCGGTCTTTGCAAGGCATTGATAGAGATTAAGAAAGCTTGCATTCGCCTGAAGATGGCGCCCTAACACGAGAAGAAATCTAAGGTGTAGAAATCTAAAAAGAATAAGGATAAGGGGATGGGGCTTCACACAGTGTGTGAAAATTCAAAGAATTTCTTCAGGTTTGAGAAATTTGTATGTAAACGAGCATCTTTTTCCGTAGTAAAATAAGAAAAACATTACATTTTCGAATGTTTTTGCAAACTTCACCTCTTTAATTGGCGACATTTGTTTTTGAAATATTGGAAAACGAGTAACGGTGAAAGTTATAGTGAAATTTGAAAACAAAATACGATAGTAGTACTTGTTATTGGCCTCCATAAATAACCTTAATATCGTTTTCAATCTGTAGCGGAATTTTTGGGTTTGCATTGCAACTAACATTCAGAAGTTGGTTGAATAAAGTATTATTTCAATTTAATTTAGAATTGTTTGTAATAATTAAATGGTACCACAAAGATACTTTCATTCTTTCTTTTGAGCAGAAGCACATCATAATGATAAAATAAAAAAAACATTAAAAATACTCTACTCCTCTTTAAATGTTTTATTATTATTATTATTATTATTATTATTATTATTATTGTCATCATTATTATTTAAAGCGTGATAATTCCATGCATTAGCATAAACTGTTCCCTTTTTTCCATGTCCACATCATTTATTTAAACTCATACAACCATTGTCCGTATTTTAGCTCATACATACATATCGCCTCATTATGGCCCACTGCCCGTGAAGCGCCATTGTCTTCCTACGAAAGATTAGACCGGGTCGGCCCTCGTCAACACTCACTGTGGTCAAGAAAATTTGTCTATTTAAAAAAGTCCGTATCACTAGGACTGCAGAAGGGCAAAATCTGCGTAACTAAATGTTTACATTGAACGACTCACCAAACTGTTCCCGGAATCAATGCATAACTCCACCATTTAAGTTATTTGTTGTGTGATATCTGTTAAATTTCGTCCATGGACAATCATTTTAAAATAAGTGATGGTGTTCTGCGCATACTAAAACAATTACCACTCTGCAGTACCCTGTAATATTTGCATAATGTTTGGACCTAACGTTGTGGCTCACTATTGCTGGCCACTGACCCGCCATGAAGTCTCGGGAACAGATGAGCTACAGCGAGGGTGAGAAGCGTGCGGGCAGAGGCATAGAAAGCGCTGAAATACACGCGCGTGGGTGATGTATGGAGAGACGTGCCTTTGTTGCCTGTGGGACCTCGAGGAGGGACGGAGGGGAGCGCTCCTCCTAATCGGATTTCGAGCGCCATCTCGAAGCCCTTACCCTCAAGGGACTGGTCGGACGGGGCCGCACGCGCGGCGACTTCGGAGCGAGAAAAAAGATAAATTGATGGAACTGACTCGGACCATTAAAACAAACTGTATCGTAGCCGACCCTTGTAGCCGAGGTCGTGAAGGAGGGAGAGCCTTAACTTTCTCCTTTCGACGGGTCGCGGTTCAGATTCCGATTCGGGCATTGATGGTTGATTTTGTGTTGTGGTGCTATGTACGGGAGATACACGGGAAAGTTTTCCCAAACTCATGTATCGCCTACAATCTTCCTTTCATTCCACTCTCAGAATAACGAGAAGATCGTTATGCGCCTGCAGGTTCAACGGAACGAGGCAAAGGGAGAGCAGAGGGAACGTCGCGAAGAGGGAGCACGACCTGAATGGATGAAAATAACGAGATGGGCTCAAGGGCCACCTGGCGAAGTACGGCAAGTGACTGTCCGAGAAGGACCTGACGGCTACTTCGGAAACGGGAAGTAGGAGCTAGTGGTCATTTTGTGTAGTGATGTAGCGATGTACCTCGACCAAGTAACCGAATAAAACTCCCATCGACACCAACGGAGGACCCATCCTCTTTGATGTAGAACAATGGCTAATTAAAAGAATGGATGCAATGGAAGTAACTAAATACTTGGTGAAAGATGAAGTGAATTTTAAAAAGTAAATAAAAAAAAATTGTGTTTTACATCAGTTAGCATGTACTATTGGCCTTTGTATTTTATTTTTGAAGAAATTTGATATTTTTAATTTACATAATGTTCGTGATTTAAGAAATTATGTGATGACTGACAGTCATTTCTGATAGGGAGAGAGTAAGCGCCTTTGTGTCGTGTCACGGATGACACGGGAGTGAATATTTCCTTACCGAATCTTGCCAAAACGCCCATTGCTTCCTGTATTCATTTATTAACTTATTATGTTTATGACTTGGGTTGGGATCCCAGACCTGAAGAAATCAGGCACAAATTGCATTTTTTCCAATCCTACCTCACATATTTTTAAATGTTTTTTGTCGTGAAATAAATAAAAAAAATAAAAACGAGCATAATTGAATCACAAACCAAACATGATTGTTAAATTCGTACATACTTGCTACAAAGAGATAACAAACTAAATTAATTTTATTTAAAAAGTTTGTTTGAAAGTTTTGTTTCAGGAAGTATGGATAAATAATGACGTGCACTTAAGTCCATTGTGGGAAATGTGTTAAAGTGCATTACAATTCTGTGTGCTTTACATCGGCTAAACTCGAATATTTCTAAGTAGTTATTCAATATTATACAAGCGTCTATTTTAACGTAGTAGTTTGTTAGTCGTATGTCCAGTTTAGGAACAGGAGAAGTTTTCGGGAAACTTAAATTAGCGTACCCGTGCGAAAAATCTCTCGTATTAAATTCCACCCTCTTCCCTTATCTTTCCTTTTCCATATTAAGAGCGGAAGTTGTCAACGAAACGTGTTTATTTATTCAAAAATTTTAAAAGGGTACTTGTAGAATTTAAAATAAATATAAAAAACAATAAAATTCATGTTTGAAACAACTTTTGAATAAAGTTTTATTCAGTATTATCGATATGTTTCTTGAATTCACAGCTCTTCCTTAAAAACAGAATTTGAAGTAATTGTACAGCCTTCCTTGACAGTTATCTTTTCGCTTTCCTTGATATTCACAAAAAATATTACAAAACCTTTTTACTCTCGAGAAAGTTACTTAAATCCATGCGATAATACAAGATCGGGAAAGCATTAGCATATTTTTTTGGAATATTATTTACCTTTATTGCCGAACTGAGAGATACTCCCGTGCAATGTAACAGCATAGAATATCAAGTAATTAGTTGTATTTTCACATATAGTTGCAGATTCTGAATACAGTTGCATACAGTCACGTACAGTTGCACGTCTCTGAACAGGTGGGGCAGTACCTAGAAGCGCCGGACAAGCAGAAAGTAATATATGTCCAAGAAGCTCTCACCTTAAAGATTACGATGCGAGGAACTTGTTTGTGGCCTTTGGCTTCAAACTAACAGATTTTAAGGTCCTAACCCCGTAGTCTAGCAGTTATTTAACTAAGTAGATTTTACTAATTCTGCGTGATGCATTGACATTAATATTAGATGCATTTTTTCTACAAACCCTCGTATTTCAAAGTCATAGTGCAAATCATCACCGTCTCCGTGAGGTTCTTTTTCTGTAGAAAACTGATTTATAAAGATTGGTTGTCTTATGAGAGACGCAAAAGGTATATATACTACTGAAATAATATAGAAGACGATAAGCAGAATGCTTTGGTGAGGTTGAAGTGAGTAGACCTGCTTCTCAAAACCACGATAGCAGGTAGTAGATAAGCTGTGGATAGTTTTCTGAATATATCCATAATAGAGCCGGACAAAACGCATTCCATTATTATCGATCGTTCTCGCCGGCTTTGCTTTCTCAGTCTCGGAACCTCGGTCGCACGCGCGCTCCTTATCTGCCTGTTGAAACTACTCGTAGGTCTCCATCGAGAATCGAAACTATCGGAACCGTTCCGTTCTCGGCTGTTCTCGTCAGTATCGGCCGGTATCCGCTCTCCTGGCAGATGCGGCCGCCGCCGGGTGCTTGGCGCAGACTCGGCGGTTCTGCAGCTCGACGCAACTGCGGGATTTAAGGTCGCCACGTATTGTGTTGGCAGAACTCTTTCATTTAATTGTCATTCATTAATTATAATTGCAATAACATACAATTTCAATTTATCTATTAATTGGTTTGAAAAGTAACAATCATTCAACTAATTGCAAATCATTATAGAGAGATGATGATAAATGATACAATTTTTTAAATAATAAAATTAAACATGTGCAAAAAGTAATTTAAAGTCAACTTTTTAGCAATATCAATAAAATAGAATGCAAATACAAACTAAAATAATTTACATCAATTGTTTTTACATAGTGAACTATTACATATTGAAATAGAGGTTATTAATTGGAATCTCTAATAATGTAAATGGACTTGCAGTTTATACCAAGTAAGCAAGAAGTAATGATAAATTTTACATTCCAGAATATATATAAAAGCATAAAAATATGTGTTAAGGGAAAAATAATTCATTTCATACCTATTGTTATGTCATTTAAGTTTCATACAAATTCGAATGTAAGGCATATTTATTAAAAACAATTAACATTTATATTAATTTCATCATTACATAATAAAAAACGCATATGCGAAACAAAATTGAGATGGGTACTGTTCTTTCCCTGTGTGAAAACGCCTCTTTCGGTCATAGGGCACAATTTACTGTGTAGCAGTTGATGCAAGCCGCCATAGCCTCTGAATTGCGTGAAAAAAAAATGGCTGGCAAAAACAGTGCCTACTGCAAATCAGCCTATTCAACTCCTTGCCCTATCGCCACACACGGGTAGAGTTTCAGAAATTCGAAATAATAATTAATATATACTACACTTTATATGCCGCATAAAATGAGGGAAACTTAATACATTTATAAAATGTTTGCGCTAGAGAAAAACGTTTTTAATTTAGTATAAGCCTAGAAAAGATTAAAAATAATGTTTTAATTGACTTTAATTATATCACAGGCATACGAAAGAAATCTAATGCTAAATCGTTCAGTTAATAGAACCTTCCTTCCATTTCCTTTACCTTCCTGGAAGAACATGTGGGACGGAGAGATAACGTCGAAGTCGAGGTAATCAACTTGCCCCCTGAGACGCGAGTGATGTTTTGCAATGCGAATCTGAGCCCAGCGATTACCCATTGACCCATCGGTGACCTACGATAATCCGCTTCTTTTCTTTGTGTAAAGAATTAACAGGAAAGCGAGCTTGTGGTATGTAACGACAACAGAATGTCAAATTCAAAAACAAATGACATCCTCGGTCTAGATGTAGATAAAAATAGAGGTTGGTGTGCCAAACGGCAGGGAATTAGAGAATTGGAAATTATTTAAACATACATTTTTAACCAAACTAGAAGAAAATAGAAATACATTTCAAGAAAATAAGCTTAGAAGCTAAATATGTCTTAAAATATATGTACATGAAAAGGCGAATAAATATTCGTCATAATTGTTATTTTTCTTTATTTTTATTATATACATGTCAAAAGCCGAAGGCTATCTACAAAAATTACAGGTACCGTTACATGTGCTTGTGCATTGGTCAACATACAAATCTCGCAAATCGCAAAATATTTTGACTTATTTAACAATACATACCGCCAGACTGCCTCAAGTTTGAGCTATACTAAACGGTGGAGAGAGCCCCGGTGACGCCTCCCGCATTTATTCCACGCAGTCGGCGCACACCGATAACAGTCCAATTTTCGGTATCGTTAGTTGTCGATAATGGTAGTTCCGGAACTGGCATTCTCGAACACAGTAGTATCGGCGAGCCTGGTATCGCCGCCGAGAACGAACGGAACCGAGGGCGTTTTTGTCCGGCTCTAATCCGTAAGTATTGGATGCACTAGACCGAAATAATAGAATTTGTTTGTGTTGTTAAGAACTAAATTAATTTCTGAAGAAGAGTTGACTGATGGTCAGCTGGGTCGTGCTTGGCGTTGCCGACGATTGTGACGCTACAATATTCTGGAATAAATAGTACATTAATTAATAGTGTAATTTTATCGTGTAACATTAGTCCCTACCGTGCTGTAATGAAAAGCACTCAAAGTCAATCTTAAGCCTGGATCCATACTACTTCGTCATCCCAATCCACTTGCTTCCATGCCGGTTTCGGCGCCTCAGCTCAAAAGTGCACGTGTCGAGGAGCAGTTTGCGAGGCCGGCGCTGGCGTTCGAATCCTTCGCGCTCAATAGGCTGTTGCCGGCGCGGCTCGCCTCCGGGACTTTGGGCAAGTTGCGGCGTAGTTGAGGAACAGCTTTCATGGCGGATAAGCAGTAATCTGGTTGGGGGGCGCTGATGAATGCCCTGGGCTACACAACAGCCGCGTAGACAGTCGGCAGGGCAGCCCTGCGCCAGAGCTTCGGGCGAGGGGCGGATGGAGATCGGATGAAAATTGAAGGTCATGTAGTAGTAGAGACTAAGAAGGAGGATAAATACGCTTTAATATAAAAGAGGCAATAACCCTTTTTCTCTAGGGCTTTTATCCAGCCGACTGCTGGTTACTCTTTACGTTCAATGGGACGTATAACTAGAACCAACTTGCGAGCTCCTTTCATTTGGAGTCAGCAGAACGCGAGGCTCTCCGCGACAACAAATACATGAGAGACAAGGGACAAACGATGCCCAAGGTAGGACTCGAAACCGCCACCCTTTGGACCGAAGCGCTGATGCGGATTCGATGCGGTTAGCGTACCGGACTGTCGTACCCAAGTTCGCGGGTTCAAACCCGATCGAAGCCGTGGATTTTCAAGGGCGAAAAAAATCCTTCGTACACCTTCCTTCGGAGGGGAAGTAAAGCCGGCTGTCCCATGTTAGTAGATTTACTTGCATGTAAAGATCCTTAAGCCTAAATGACGCCTCTGAGCTAAATTCAAATCGCCTGTTTCGTCGCCCGAGATAATACCTTCTTTTTTCCGCTAGTTGGTGAAAGGAGCGTAGTGAAATTTGCGTGGTCAGGCTTAAGAGCGGGCCGCATGGCGCGAGCCTCGCCACGTAAAATACGGCATTAACTTACTGATTCGGAACACGCTCTTAGCCATCTCGGCCATCCAGGTCGGCAAGAGCCAATAACTTAATCTTAAAATTTTTAAAATGAATGTATTCGAATGGATGTTCCAGCATTAAATGTTACGTTTTGAAAAATTGTATTCAAACTTGCTGCAGATACAACGTACAATGTGGTATAGTATATGGAGGAAGAGGGAAGAGTGAGGTTGTACAAATAAACTTATGCAACACGCAATACACGTGGTGAGGTCTACATACCGGCAGCCATAAAAGCAGCTTTGCTGCTCGTTGCACTATTACTACACACATGACACCACCTACATGATACATGCCATGAAATCTGAAAACATTAACATTTACCGGGAGGCGATCACATGTCTTGATATCATATTCATAACCTTTGCCATAGCCGAACCTTATTGCTTTCCAAGCCACGTTGAAAAGATCCGTCATCTGCGGGAGGCTTCGTTCTCTATTCCGCAGGACACAGGCGCACTACCAGGCCCTCTAATTAAGTCTGAAGATAAAATTATTTCAACTTTCACTGCTGCTGCTCTCACCTTCACTTCCCAACGATATTACCAATTGTTCAACATTTTCTTCTTACAGATCTGGTGTTGATGACTTTTCTTATTTTCTACCACGTTTCCTGGCACCATCTTTTTTTTTACTTTCCCCTATACGTACGTGTTATGTTTCGTACGTACATATCGTAAAGGAAAAGTTATGCTGCGCAAAAAACTGCGGATTTTCGGCAGAAAAACTCTTATTACAGGGCCCTGGTAACGAAAATGTGGATAAATCCAGTTGCTAAATAGAGAAAAACTCCCCTAACTCGTGGTGCAGCCAGAATTCCTGGTCTGTGGGTCCTTGATACCGAAAAAACAATTGAAAGCAAAACGTCTGTCCGTCCGTCTGTCTGAGAACAACACTAGCGACTAAACGCTCAGCTGATTTTCTCCAAAATTGATACTCCCCGATCGACCTGGCTGATCTCTTGGCCCTTTGAATCTGAATCCGATTTTTAATTTTTGGGGGTACTTTACATGAAGCCACCCGGACATTTTAAAAATTTTCTCAAAACTTCTCCAATTTTTATTGCATGGCAAGTGCATCCTTGCCTCATCCATCTGGCCTGGCACGCACCCGCAAAGGCTCATTGTGTTATGTCCATTAAACAAAAATCTAACTCAACAATTTATTGATGCAGTCATTACAGAAGTAGCCAGCCATACTGCCAATCTCGGGCAATCTCCAATGCCCTGCTTCTCAACACGTCCGGCCCCTGGACGTTTTGAGACGTTGCTGACGTTGGCTGTGATCGTCGCCCCACGACGATAGACATCTGGCGGCTGGTTCTCCGGACTGGGCGCGTACCGCCACTCGTGACTCTCTCGGGACTCCCTCCAGACTGCCCCGGAGTGTCGGCCGGCTCCCTTTAAAGGGCCGATGCTAGGCGGCGAGACTCGCTCCACGCCTCGAGCCTGCCGGACCTTGGCCACGGCTTGCCGCTGCCGCCGCATATTTCCCGCCAGAGCGCGCTGTCTTGCTGCTCGCGCGCCAAATCCAAAACTCATGCGCGATGTGATAAGCGCGACATAATACATTGTATTCGCACTGATACTGTCACTGATGTCAGGAACCTGCGCACTTCTCGCGCGACTTCGTGCGAGTCAGACGTGCGCCAACGCTGAGAGAACCTAAACACATCTCGCATGCTGATTGCTTCAGAATAAGTCACATGACCACAGCACGCGGTGAGAGAATTGTCAGTCTTTATACGTGGTCGGTACCGTAGTCATGCGAAGGAAGCTTCCCGGAGGCCTATTTGAAGTACCTCCAAAATTTAAAGAAGTCTTTCCAAAATGTAAGGGCTTCAAAGTCGGACCGAATCGATCGGGAAATATTCATTAGAAAATACTTCTACGAGTAGTTTAAGAGGTAGGATTGTTTCATGGACGCATGGTAGAAACGAAGGAGGCTTGTTTAGAACGGACCGGTTTTTGAAAAACAAAACCACCTTTTTTCTGGATAATGAATCACAAAATTGGGTTCTGAGTACGCTACGTTTTTAGAGAAAGTAATTTACTATACATAGGTATAAGAGAAATCTTCTTTTACGGTGTCATGGGGTCAACAAGTTTTTCTACGGAAAAAACAGCACTTTTTGCTGCAGCATCTCATAAGTTTCTGAATAATACATTTGAAGAATTGAAATTGCCGTGTCTTTAATATACGGTATTTTTAACATCTTGAGTATTTGTAACTATCCGAATAATTTTTATAGGTATTATGAAATAAAAAATCACAACGTGTACACGGAAGAATTTACTTACATAATGGCATTAAACAAAATGGCTCTATGGAAAACAAATCATATACGTAAGCTTTTTCAATCAATTAAATAATTGAGATGTTAATTTCTTAACATTCGATGGCAATGCAAATGCATTGACGTCTACTGATACGAGCATTTGACGAGAGAGAGAGTGTAAGAGAGAAAGAGAGTGAGTGTGAAAGAAAAGAGTGAGAGTTTGAGAGAAGTGAGTGAGTGTGAGATAAGAGTAAAGAAAATGAGTGTATGGAAACAAGAGAGTGAGTTTTTGTGAGAGACAAGAGAGTGAATTTGTGAGATTGAGAAGAAATGAGTGACGTCTGAGAAAACGAGTGAGTGAGAGAGAGAGAGAGTAAGAGAGAAAGAGAGTGAATGGAGTGAGAGAGAGAGTGAGTGTGAGAGAAAGAAAGTGAATGAGAGAAAGAACGGCTGAGAGAGAAAGAAAAGTGTGAGAAAGAAAGAGAAAGAGAAGGGGTAAGAGAGAAAGGAGTGAAAGTGAAGTGATTGGGGGAGGGAGGGGAAGTATAAAAACACAGAGAATGCAGAACAGTATCAAAATAAATCATAATTTCCTATCAATTATTTTATCATAAAGGAACGATGATAAAGTTGTACTGATACCATTTCTTGGTTCTTTTATAATTGCTTCAAAAATTTCATTTCGAAATAATTTACATTCAAAATGATCTGGTCCACTTTACAACTGACTTCACATTCCCCAACTTTGAAATATTTTCCAACAAATAACAAATCGTATCATAGATGGTTTACAATAACTATTACTATTATAATGCCGTTGTTATAACAGTTCATTTCGAATATCGTTGAACAAAATGCTCATCACGAATCAACATATGCGCATGAACTGCCGAATCAAAGAAAGTGTAGATTGTCTCTTTCGTGACGTTGAAAAGAGCAAAGTGTGTCAGAAAACTTCCAGCTATCAGCCATTGGCGAGGTCGGGGGCATGCAATGCAGTGACAGCGTTGCGGGTCAAAAGAGAAATCGATTAAACGGAGGGCGGGAGGGAGAGGAAGAGGGAAAATTGATGGCCTCCGCGGGAGGCTAGATAAATTCGCTTGCCCCTGAGGTCGCAACCCCAATTCCAATGCGCGAGTGACAGGTCCCGACGGGAGGACTAATGTCGTTGGATCTCAGATGCCGGATCGAGTACAATTCCGGAGATCGACGCCGTTGATGAATAGTCTCGAGATTTCCCTCTCGAAAACGGCGATTCGAAGCTCTTCGGGGGAGGGAGACTCAAAGTAACCTCGTGTATTTAGGATGTCCATATTCCATTTTTGAGGCGCCGAAAATTGCGATTGAAAAAAGGGAAAAGTCCCGAAATTGTCTGGCTAATTGCCTAAACTCCAAGAAATCCGCCACTACGGCTGTGTGACAGTCTTCATGCTACTCTATGGGTTGTATTGCTGTTGGGTCTTCTCGAATTCGAGGTAATAGGTGCGTTTGCTTAGAGATAATTCGTCCATTCTTGCATAGCATCGATGATCAGTCGTAAAAGAATATTTGTTTAGAGAACAGCATATCTCGGCAGCCCTCCATGCCGCACACGCCTATTCATGAATATATTATTTTCCTTCACGCATTTGTAAACTTTTCAATTTTTCAAAAATCACGTTATGAATACCTAAAAAATAGTATAAATGACAGATATTCCGTTTTATCTTATATATAAAATTCTCATGTCACAGTTTTAGTTACCATACTCCTCCGAAACGGCTTGACAGATTTTGATTGAAATTTTATATGTATATTCAT
>JAHLJT010003306.1:0-11264 GCA_031308135.1 Acheta domesticus | reverse complement strand
TACTGTTTGCATCTGACTGTATCGGATTTCACCACACTCTCTCTAAAAGCCTCTTCTTAGTCGCTCGCGCCATGCTGTCTCCCTGCTCCAAACCGTTCTTCCTCCTCGTTCTTCATTCCCACCCCTCGTTCGCGGACCGCGCGATTCACCGCGTCCACGCCAATTTCGAATTTCGTACTTCGTTTTATCTAGTTTAAATCTATTGCTAATGACCATGAGGCAGACCTGCACAGCATTTTGCATTTCCACTGACGTCAGGAGTTGCGCGCGGGCAACTCGGGGGCAAATGAGAAAATCGATGAAGGCTGGGGATGAGACCCAATCTAGGAGTGGGGACCCCCCAATCAGAATGCACAATTCGAAAGATAGCGCGTAAATTTAAAGAGCAATCGGCAAGAACATGACGGTCATATACAGTTCAAATAATATTGCCTTTTGTATTATATTGCAAATGTTTGTTATCGGTGTATGAGAGGGCAAAATATGAAACTACAACGAATTATACATATTAGATTTCGACACCAAGTATTATAATTGCTTGTAGTGGTGATAATGTAATTCGCTTTGCTAATTACATTATCAAATTTAGTGTTGTGCTAAACACAAAATTTTGATACTGAATTGATTTGTTTGATGATGACAGCAATAAACTATTTTTTATTAACTATGTTTAATTGAATAAGACGGTTCTCTCAAAGCAAAAACATATTGTTCTTGAAATAAATCATGATTATTTTCTGTTCTAATTTCTGACAAGAAAATAGAGTCGTTTACGACATATATACATCTAAAAATATAAAGCCCTTTGCATTCTGTTTAACAATACCCATGATTATCTTATGATTGTTCGTAACATATCGTCACAGAAGTTTGCTCGTTGATCTTTTTGTTCAGTTTTATAATGGGGAAAATGGTCACAAATGTGCTATTAAACATTACCCTACTTGGAATTGCCACATATTCTATTTTTATGTCAATCTTGATGTGAGAGGTTGCTCTCACGATTTTCTTCATTTTTCTATGATTTGGAGATTATAACATTCCTGGTGAACAATCAATTATTAAATTGCAATTTTTTGTTTGATAGAATTAAATAATATTTTTTCTTATACATATAAGCATATATTTAAAAGCTATTGCTTTAAAATAATGCTTAAAAGTCACAATGAGCATGTTATTTTCTTAAAAAAAAGGAAATGAAAATACATACAATGGTGGATATACAGTAGTGCACAGAACGTAAAGTGAATTATGGCCTTGGTAACTTGAAATACTAGACGTAATTCATTTAAACAAATGGGCATATACTTTGAAGCATGGATCATTGTATTAAACGCCCAGGCATTCAATCTACGCGCCGCGTCGTGCTACGTCAGACTTCTCCCCTCCCCGCAAAGCTTCCTACTCCCCACTACTTTGCACTTTCGGCGCTGCCGCGGGCATGCGATCGGCTCGCAAGTGCAGAATGCCCGCGGGAGCAGGCGTTGTGCAGGTCTGCCATAAGGTCATAATGTTCAATATGTGTATATATATTGAGACGTATCGGTACAATCCAACAATGATTATGGAATGATAAAGGGGACAGGTAATCTGTTCGTAAATGGGCTGGGGGTATTTACGCATATCCATTGGAAATACACAATTTCAGTGCAACACATGAAACACTTTATTTCAATAACAAAGAGAAAATGACAGTTTCAAACACTGTGCTTCTAAACATTACTTAACTAGCAATATGTAAATTGGGCATCTCATTAATCGTTATCTTCAGCCATCTGAATCTTCAGCCATCGTTATCTTAATCCACTCTGAACTAATATTTCCTTCAATCCAACGCTGTACTCTCGCCCACTTCTCTATACCTCCTATCTACTTTTCATACTTCCCTTGAAATGAATGAGTTATGATCATGCACAGTCTTACAATTTGTCGTATGTGTGTTCACTCTCGTTGGCCGCTGCTACTGCCAAGGCCTAACGCGTCGTGTTTACGTCGCCGCCCCATGGCCTTGACCGGAACGTCGTGGCCACTCCAGCTGCACGCCAGGTTCCCACGCCCGACGAAGCTCCTCGATGGACGCGTAAACTTCATACATAGCACTCCCTGCTCGTCTTCCAGAACACCACTCGCACGCGGTATATCACATACACCAGTTTATTTATTCATAATAATTTTAGTTATCTTTGCATTCTGCTCGCACACTTGATTTTATTAGTCGCTATTCATTACACACATGTTGAAAAGTTATTAATGAAAATTATGATAGTGCCTCACAGTTTTACCTACTCACGTTAGCTCCGATAGTTACAATCCACCTGTTTATTCGCACTGTTGCAGTTCACTGTGTCCACGTTTCTCGTATTCACCCCAATACGCACGTGTCCATCAATTACTTGCCTATTACCAACATTTGCTCACTTTTCTATCTTCAATACTTCATCCGGGGTCTCACCATTAATTTATACTACTCTTCTGTACTTAAAGTCCATTTTCGTGTCCGATGCATTTGGATTTCCACACTAATGATCTCACGGTTACTTAGCGTTTCTGCACCATGTTGTTCCTTCTCGTCACAAGGCACGCACCCTTCTGCCTGTGTTCTCGTGCCCCCTTCTCTCACCGACTCAACTGATTTGTTCCGACCGGGTCAGCCGACGCGGCTAGTCTTACCGACGAATTCAAATCGTGCCGGTCGCATCTGACCCGTGTCGGCCACTGTACGAAATATATTATCCTAATAATTCGTTTCAATATATACATATATATTTGCAAAGAAAATAGGTTGTCGAAGGATGAGGAAAATAAAGTTAGGAAAGCTATGGTGGATGGACAGCTGTATCCAAGTTCGCGGGTTCAAACCCGATCGAAGCGTGGATGTTTAAGGGCAAATAAAATCCTTCGTATGCTTTCCTTCGGAGGGGAAGTATAGCCGGCTGTCCCATGTTAGATTTACCTGCATGTAATAGATCCTCAAGCCTAAATGAAGCCTCTGAGCGAAATTTGAGTGTTCAGACGGAAGAGCAGGCCTCATGGCCTGAGTCTCGCCTCGTAAAAAAAAGGCATCAATGAAATTCAATCAATACACTGTGAGGAAGACTGTTCAAACCAGATGGGAATGAAAGTTTGTTTTTTCTTCATGAAAAGAAATTCTAATAACGTGAGGGGTTATATGGCCTTCTCCAGTCGACGGTCTCTACGTCACAAGCGCACCAAAATTTGTGTGGCCGCTGGCGGCTCTGCCACCGCCCAGCAGCCTTCGCATCGGGTGGCGACGGGGAGAGGGTGGCACGGCGCGCCGCCGCTCCAGAGCTTTCCCCCACTGCATCTTCACCAGCAGCAATAATGTTCAACTACTACAGCTACAAATTACGTATTTGATTGTTCCACTGTACAATGTAAAATTCTTCATTCAGATAATTATCAGTGAAAAAGTATCAAGCAACAGAAAATTCAAAGTCTTAGGTCATACACACTCTCACTGTAACTCTGAGAGCACAATTCGTTTATAAATGTAACGTAACTAATTACTCAGGAACAACATTGACACCGAAGTAGAGTGGGTTAGAAAACGTGCTGAAACGTTTCCCTACAAAACACGAATGAATCCTATCATTCGTTTCGATGCTCGAGTGACGAAACTGTGAACCTTCGCAGGCACATGGCGGCGGGCAAGCACATCGGGAAGGTGGTGATCCGCGTGCGGGAGGGCGAGGAGGAGCGGGGCCACGCCCTCTCCAAGCCCCTCACGCTACCCGCGCGCCCGCGCTTCTACTGCCAGCCGGACGCCTCCTACGTCCTCGTGGGTGAGTGCAGGGGCGGGGGCGGGAAGGGGCGGGGCGGGGCGTTAGGCGGGCAGGGGCGCTCGTGCGACATGCCGTGTGCGCAGGCGGGCTGGGCGGCCTGGGGCTCGAGCTGGCGCACTGGATGGTGCAGCGCGGCGCGCGCCACCTGGTGCTGGTGTCGCGGCGCGGCGTCACCACGGGCTACCAGGCGCGCCGCCTGCAGCAGTGGCGCGCCAAGGGCGTGCGCGCGCTCGTGCGCACCGACGATGCCTCCACGCGCCGCGGCGCAGAGGCGCTGCTGCGCGCCGCGGGCTCCGTCGCGTCCGTCGCCGCCATCTTCAACCTGGCCGTGGTGCTGCGCGACGCGCTCTTGGAGAACCAGACGGCGGCGGCGTTCGCCGAATCGTTCCGCTGCAAGGCGACGGCGGCGGTGCAGCTGGACGCGGCGTCGCGCCGCCTATGCCCGCGCCTGCGCCACTTCGTGCTGTTCTCGAGCGTGTCGTGCGGGCGCGGCAACGCGGGCCAGACCAACTACGGGCTGGCGAACGCGGTGATGGAGCGCGTGGCGCGCGGCGCGGCGGGCGGCGGGGCTGCCGGCGACGGCGGTGCAGTGGGGCGCCGTGGGCGACGTGGGGCTGGTGGCCGACATGCGCGACGACGACCGCGTGCTGGAGATCGGCGGCACGCTGCAGCAGCGCCTCACCTCGTGCCTCGAGGTGCTGGACGGCTTCCTGGCGCAGACGCACGCCGTCGTGGCGTCCATGGTGGTGGCGGAGAAGCGCGCGGGCGCGGGCGATGACGATCTGGTCACCACCATGGCCACCATGCTGGGCTTCCGCGGACCTCAAGCAACTCAGCTTGGAATCGACGCTGGCCGAGCTGGGCATGGACTCCATGATGGCGGTGGAGGTCCAGCAGACGCTGGCGCGCGACTTCGACATCCTGCTGAGCCCGGAAGACGTGCGCGCGCTCACCTTCGGCCGCCTGCGCGAGTACCAGCGCGCGAAGGAGGCCAAGGAGAAGAAGGCGCGGGCGGCGCCGGTGGCCTCCACGCCCGCAGCTGCGCAAGCAGCGACCACCGCTCCAGCTCAGATCGACCCGTCCGCACCCTCACATTGGATATGAGGAAAAGTCTCGCGAAAAAACGCTCTGGGCCAACTGGTCAAGGCGTTGGCTGATGAGTTTACTGCCAGCAACGTCGTAGTGCCTTTGGCTTCCAATGTGACTAACGACGTGGCGATTCGCGATACACAAGCGATCATGTTCCCCGGAGTGGAGGGCGTGGCAGTGCATTGGAGGCATTAGCTCGCGGGCTCTCCATTAATCCGTCGCACTGCAGTTGCCATTCCGAGACCTGAAGCCTGACGTGCCACAAATGGTGGACAGCGTGTTTCAGGTAGGAGCAGACATATTACTCTGATGTCTCATTTGCATGTGCTCTTAATCTGGTGTCCGTAATAACCTTCAGAAATGAAGAATCTCCAGAAGGCTTCATGACCGACTTGTGGCCTTTATTTCAAAGTATATATGTCAGTTTTGGTTTGGAGTCGGAAATCTTATTTTTCTGAAGCGTTTTCATTTCAAGCATCGCAGGTATTTTTTATTTGCCCTTCCCATAATTTAGGATGCGAAATCCATATTTTTGTGACGCGATAAATACCAATATTCTCAAAAAATATCTGGTTAAAAAATCACGAATGTTTACTCGCGAACCTCGTGAAAAGCCTAACACAACAACTTTAAAACTTCATGTGTAGCCACTACCTCCTAGGCACGTATGTGTTTTTGATAGTATCAGTGTTTGTTGGTCAGATTCATTCACTGCAACCTTGGTTTCCTGCTTCTCAAATTTCCTGGAAGGGATTTTCGTATCACAAGAAGAGGAAGGCCGGCTGTAACAATGGTATATCGAGAACGTTGAAAGGAAAGGGTCTCTCCATGACGATGCCACATGAAGCAAAGCACGTGGGAAAGAGCAGATGTGAGGGAGACGGTACACTGCTAACATGATCAGACCCATAATGAAAAGACCAGGGGTGAAGCTTATAGTGTACCCAATTATTTGAGCCTTCAATTCAAGAAAAAATTAGGGAAGGCCTCATATTATTGTTTGCAATATGAGCCAATCCATCTTGGCAAGAAAGCAGTTTGAGAATTGTTTTAAATGATATTTTTCGCATGATAATAAAAATGGATCTCGCATTTTATTAATAACAATTTCCAAAAACTTTGTTTTAAATATTTTTATGTAAGCTACGTAACACATAATATTTTGAGTTTTGATCAGTATTGTAAACCCACGACCCTAATCTGCCTCTTTCTCCTCCCCCTCCCTCTTTATTTGTTATTATATATTGACAATTTTACACGACCGTGTTTCAAATACAAATGTATGAAAACGACGCTGTGTGTATAACCTTTATTCAGAAGTAATCAACAGAGGTCTGATGACAATTATCCCATTGTTTCACGAGTCGAAGGATTCCCTGTACCCAGATTACTGGTGGCTGTGATCAGATGTATTGCTCAGATGTCCTGGCTTTAGTAACGATGCTCAAACTGCACCTTGGCTGTAGGATGAATGGTCAAGCTCCACCCATTTGAATTTCACCTGAACATTTTGTGCGCCGTTGATCGACGCGTGGACTTAGCATTGTCTTAGAGCAGAATCTCTCCATTCGTGAGGCAGCGCGGACCTTTGCTCTGATGGACATGCATTGGCTAAGGATTAGCTCAAAAAACAAATCAGTCTGGATGATGTTCCTCCAGAGGTTTGATGCATCTCAGACCTCGGACGTGAATAAACGCTGTGAGTTGCACCTTGCCTGTTGAGGGCACAAGTTTTAATTTTTAGGGGAAGTAACATCGCATGGTATCATGGCACGCTATCCCGATTTGACTCTGTCCTCGGAGTGATAGCACCAGCTCTCGTCACCACTCCTCCCCAGGAAACTCCCCAGGAAAATGGGTTCAAGATACCGAAACACGTGTTGTAGTGCTAGTCCGCTATGTATCATCGGGACTCACTGCGCACACGCTGTCCCGCTTTGACTCTGGCTCATTCTGGTTGCACCAGCTCTCGTCACCGCTGACGATCCGCTCCAGAAAAGCGATGTCATGACCGGAACAGGTGTTGTAGGGCTAGCCCCATGCGCAGTTCGTTATGCGATTCGCTGTGCATCTTCGGAATCCACCGTGCACACGCTATCACGCTCTGACTCTGGCTCGTAGTGATAGCACCAGCTCTCGTCACCCGGACGATACGCTCCAAAAAGTGAGGTTCATGATACCGTAATAAGTGTTGTAGGCTAGTTCCATACGCAGTTCCTTTTGCGGTTCGCCGTGCATCTTCTGGATCCACTGCGCACACGTTGTCCCGGATTCTGGTTCGTAAAATTAGCACTAGCTTTGGTCGCCTGTGATGATCCGCTCCATTAGCGCGAGGTCATGATACCGGAATAGGTGTTGTAGAGCTAGCCCTATCTGCAGTTTTTTCGCGGTTTGCTGTGCATCTTGGGAATCCACTGCGCACACGCTGTCCCCTTTCACTCTGGCTCTTAGTATAGCACTAGTTCTCGTCACCAGCGGCGATCCGCTCCAGGAAAATGGTGTCATGATAAGCAAACAAGCAAGAGAAGGGGTCATCTCAACATTTGCTCAAAGGATCAGGGAAATTGGCCGAAAAACCTGAACGGGAAGGGGTCATTGACCCAGAAGCTGAGGTACAATACTTGTGATAGGTTGTTTAGAATTATACAGTCCAAATGGTAAAGAATACATTAAATATCATTTTTTAAATTAATATTACTTTCCTTTCTATGCTTGGAATAGCCTCTAATTGTGGAGGAAAACTTATGGCAGGCAGAAATTCTTTTATTTGTGTCTAAACTTTTGTATCGAATTTAATCGTTTAATGTCATCTGGGATAGTGCTGTAAAAGAATATACATGTATTGTATGTGAATTTTTTGTAGTGAGCTGTTGATACTGTCACCGTGATGAATATGATTCCTAGCTCGAGTGTTGTAGTTATAGATATCGGCGTTTGCTGAAAATATATTACCGCCATTAAGTAAATGATTTTTGGACAAAAGCACTGATTCATAAATCAATGAAATAAGGATGTAAAAAATTCTTAGATTAATAAATAGAGGATTACAATAATCACGTCGGAGCTATTTCTATCAGTTGTACAATTTGTTTTCTAATCATAAAGTCTCGGAGCTATAAAGATATATTTCCTCATGCCATATTCCAGGTGGGAACCAACATTCGCGAAATACACACAACGAGGCAGTATGAAGGCTGACTGAATTTGAAAGAATTCTGAACGCGTAGCATAATGAATCTTATTTTTGTGTTCAATTCATTTAAATAGGCCATCCATTTGAGGTTTGACTTAATTGAGAGGCCTAATTTTTTTTACTTTAACGTCAGTCAATGGCACACACCGTTCAGTTTCAATGAGTACATAATTGTTTATTTGAAATCAAAACTTCATTGAAACGGTTTCCTTCGTGTACTATTAACTTGTTATAACGGAAACAATTTGCAATATATTATTGTACTATTTACTATTTCGTTATTGTAAAGAATATTCGTATCATACGCAAAGAGAAATGTTCTTCCATTTCGAATGGTCGAGGATATATCGTTTACGTATAGTAGGAAGAGAATAGGGTATAAATCGATCCTTATGGGACTGCACATGCAAATCGGCAATGAATTGGAAACGTGTCTACATAATGTTCTATCATTCCAGTAAGGTATTTATTCTCTCTGAGTTCGTTTTTAAGGTACGAACATAACCAATTTAGAGCATTACCACGGATTTCATGTTCTTTTGTCAAGCCAGGATTAGGCCTGAGGCCTGTTCCGGTCTCACCATCTCTTCCTCGGTCTTCCTACACTTCTTTTGCTACAGAGATTATATTCCATTGCTTGTTTTCGAATCCTTCCTGGTGGCACTCAAGGAATGCTCCATCCATTTTCTTGATGGTGGATTCGCCATTTCTTTACTGATTGCATCACTAGTTCCTTCCTGATTGCTTCATTTGGATTTCAAGTTTGCTTCTTTCCCTGGTTCAGCATGCCTTTAACCGATCTAAGAAATTTCATTCTGATACTTTTGTTTAAGATCCTCGTTCCTGAGCGTCCGGATTCCGCACCATACAGTACAAGTGAGAACTGTCATGGCCTTGTAAAATTTTAATTGCGTTTCTTTTCGTATTCTTGTTTTTAAAGTTCTTCTAATTGTGCCATACATTTGTTGACATTTATTAATCTTTTTCTTAATAGCTTGGTATTTTTGTGAAGGATATTTGCAGGTTATAGGTTAGACTTAGTTCGTTGAGCCTATTGCCTATGTAGTGCCATTTGCAATTTATCCTCGCTGTCTTTATGATTACTTTATCATCACCGAAAGCAAGGTGTTAATGTATCTGTTAGGTCCTATTTTAATTCCTGGTGATGAACGGTCTCCCTTCCATTCTTTAATCATATCGTCTATATAGATGTTGAATGGAGTTGGTGAGATACTACTGTCCTGTTAGGTCCCTGATTTGTCTGCATTTCCAAATATCAATACACTACCTACGTCAATTCAAATTCTGTGTTATTATACATACTTTTTGAAACCTGGATCAAATGTTTAGGGAATCCTCTTTATATTGCAACCGTCCTTCCTACTTGCGCTCACGTTATTGCGCCAATGCAACCGTATTCTCCTTTTTAATATCCAATGCAACCGAATATATTACTATACCCCTCCTCTTTTCAATTAATCAATATTATTATTATATGACGACGTTGCATAAATTTATGTCGAATCGTAGGTCGTGGTCGGCCCCGTACGGGAAATACCTGTAAACAGCGTTCAATATTGCAACGTACACAGGACTGCTAAATACTGAAATGAGAACACATTATTTTTCAAAAAAGGAAAGGAAGAACTTTAATCCTTTTCTCTCTTGTTATTCTCTCAACAACAATGTAACAATGCGTGAAATATAAATTCACTCGAGCTTGGCAACAGTGTTATAGCTCAAATACCCTTACATGAAATTAATATTAATCAGCTGATTCCAAATTACTGTATATTCAGGAATCCTTTTACCCAAAAAAACCCATGTCATTAACAAATTTTCCTCGTACGTACGTATTTGCAAATGTAACAATAAAAAAAATGAAAAACAAGACTAAATTTACATTGCTAGTTGACAACAATTGCGTGCGTTCTGTTTTTTAAAATTTCGAGATTTCCACCGATCTTGTCGGAGTTTATTTATTTACTTGAATGTGCGCAAAACGAATATCTGATTTAATAATTACGCCGCGAATGCGACACTTTCCTGTTGTTGCGTTCGTCGAGACAGCGCCGTCGCCAGTTCGGTCGTCCTGCGCGTGCCCACGTACACCCGCCGACGTACTCGCACGCTCCAATCTTGCGTATGCTGGTTTTCTTCAAAAAATTCCCCGGAATTCCAGAAATTGCCCGATCACGTCGAAGCACAAAGTCACAAAAATAAATAAACAACTTCTTCTCTCTTCAATACGCTCACTGCAATCAATAGATGTTCGCGCTATCCGTTCACATGTCCATTGCACGGTACCGATTCGCCGCAAAATGTAACCCAAATCTTTTAAAAAATCTCGAGTTCGTCCAACGTGGACACGATGTTTCTATCACCCCTGACTAGGCAGCACTCTTCTTAAAATCATGTCGATTTAACCATGTTACCTCGCAAGAGAAAAAATGCCGGCGAACTCCATTCTTGCCTTTTCATTGTTGTTTTCTTATTTTTCTAAATGTCCAATATCATTATTTTACTAACGCCTTTTCCCCATGTTAAGGTTTCTGCCCAAACAGATATTTTCGATTCTTTTTTACGTCGAAAATGCGAAATTTCTCCGTCGACTTACACACCAATTCGTCGCTGGTTTTGGTATTATTAATTCGTAATATTTCTTTATTTCAGAAATCAATGTTCTATAAACCCTTTGGATCAGCTATAATTTTTTCATTAAATTTATACACGAAACGATTCACACGCCTCTCGTTGCCTAATTAAAAATTCTTCATAAAATTTTGATATTTTAAGTTATTATATCTGACACTCACTGGGGCTTTTTTTCTCTAAAATTTTATATTCTAATTTTAAATGAACCCGTCGTCGATCGTGTTCAAACAAAGACCACAATGTTTGTTGTATTTATTTTCCAGCTAACTGTATGGTCAAATTTCTTTCCAAAACTACCGAATCCATTGTGTTTTCCAAAACTGTCGAAATATACTTTACGCGGCACGCTGTTCTTCTTTCTCGCTAGTATCGATTCAGGTACACGTTTTTAATTGACTGTAGTTTAATAAATATTATTCCTTTGTCCACAATTGTTTTTGGGAATTATCATAATGAAACCATTACAATATATATATAATATATATATATATATATATTATAATATATATATATATATATAGTAT
>JAHLJT010003305.1:0-44617 GCA_031308135.1 Acheta domesticus | reverse complement strand
AGACAGATGAAACAGTTTTCGAATTTGAATTTAAAAAACGTTTTCGAATTTGGTTTGTTTAAAATGCATTCCAAACTTGTAGGCCCAACCCATGAACATAGCATCAAAATAACTCAGTATAAACATAATTCAACAGAGAAGTAAATCACGCTGATCAGTAACTTAACGAGACGATCTCTCGTTCGAGCCCACTTCGAGCGCGCGCGTATTCCCATTGAGAATTGGTAGTTTTGGCATTTACAATTTAAGTTACAATAGGCCCTATTCTTATAAATTATCCTTCAAAAATAGGCGGATCCAAACTGAAATGGCACCCTCCCTCTGAAAGTATTTCTGGCTCCGCTCCACTAAGTTACAAGGCTTTATAGAAACAGTCGCCTTTCCAAAGCATTCCTCGGATTCAATGTTTAATTGCTTATTCGTCTAACAATATCTTCAAAATCACTTAGGGAAAAACTAATATAAATAGTTTCACTTCAGAAAATAATGAACTCCGACTTCAGTTTTTCAATGAAGAGATATAAAACAAGAAAAAGCAATTTTTTCAGGTGTGATTCTCCGTTCCTACACAATTTCCGTTAACGAAACCCTGAATCAGGCACCATTCAACATCTTACAGGAAAAAAAAACTTAATTTGAATGAGAACGTATACTGCCTTTCTAAATGACGTGAACTCTCAAATGACTGGAAATTTCTTTGCATCGCTGACGAACTCTTCTTGGCTTTTCCAGAGAAAGGTGAGGGCTATTATTTCACCCCCTCCCCATTTATGAGTAAGCTAGATGACGTCCTCATACTAACATACTAAGTCACTCCCGTTTGATGAAACAAGAGGAAGCAATGACGAATGTACTTGACACCAGTGGAAGAATGCACTGCAGTACTCGTGTTTCCCAGACTTTTACTCAACACGGAACTCTTGACCTTGCACATCATTTCTCACTCTGTATGTAACCCGTACTTTTTATTTGTTTGCTTTTATAAAAGAGCGTTCTCCTTCTCAAGAGGCATCTCATTTAGTTCAAATACGTCGCGCAAAGGGACTAAAAAATCACAGACATGGCAACCGCGTGAAATGAAACTAGTGGTGCTACAGAATGGCACGGACTTTCCCGTATTCCTTTTCTATTTCTTTGTTTCGGCTAGCTATTCGAACTTGCCGCATACTCTTGCCAGCTGCCATCTAATGCCGTCCAATTACCTTTTTTTAAAACTTTTTTTTAATTTTTAGGTTTCTTAATAATTGAACGGAAATAGTATTTTAAGAATATTACAGAACAGTAAAACCTCGTCCTGAACGACAATTTGCTTTGAAAAATTTCGAGCCGTTTTAACAAAATGCCGTTTCAAGCTACTGCAAATTCGAAATTTGAAGCTAATTTTCACAGAAAATCTTTGAGTTTGTCACTTGAAACACATTAACTCACGAATACAATAGCGCTTACAAATTTCTAGAATTGTGCATATTAACGGTGTAAGAGAATATTTCAAAAATTATATTTGTGTAATTTTTTAAACAAAAAAATACCCCAAAATAAACTTTACGTCATATTAAAAAGTGCAACTAGCACTATAATTTTGAAAGGTTTGAAGAAAAAAATTGGAGCCATTTTTGAGAAAATGGCGTTTGAGCGTTTCTGAAAGTGCGGAATTTTGAGCTAGTTTTCACAGAAAGCGGTTGAGTTTTCGAGAAATTTTGTAGAATATTATTTAAAGCGCATGTACTCGTAAATGCAGTAATGTAAACATTAACGACGTGTCGAGAACAGTCAAAAAATTACATTTTTTGTGAATTTTGAAGAAAAAAGAATAGAACAATATGGCCAATGTCATCTCATACAGTACATTTAGCACTATCCCTACCAAAAGTTTCAAAGAAAAAATTTAGAGCCGTTTTTGAGAAAATTTACTTTTTGAATTATTTAAATTGCAAATATTGTATTCATATTACGCGAAAACCACTAATATTTTCAAAAATGTACAGGACACAGAGGCGTATTTACGGTATGGCAGGCATGGCACGTGCCATGGGCGCCACTCACTAAGGGCGCTATTGACAGTGTACCCGCTTGAACAAATAACTCTCATTTGAAGCATCCAGTCGGGGGCGAAAATTCGATACTTGCCATGGGCGCCTGAATGCCTAGATACGCCTCTGACAGGGCATTGACTAATGACGGAACTCACTATGGAGAACAAATTTTATTTGAAGGAAAAAAAACTCTTTCATTTAGTAGCCGGAAAATCAAATTATTGCAATTTTCGAAAATTAAGAGTTAACCGTGAAATTCGGACCTACGCCACCTTAAGTGAAATTTTACTCTATTCTTACAAGAAATTTAATTAAAACTAGTCGTGCTACAGAATAGCACAGACTATTCGGATTTCGTTTTCGATTTCCTTGGGTCTGGTCTATCCATTAGTAATTGCCACATACTCTTCCCAGCTGCCATCTATCGCCGACCTAAGTACATTTTTTTCGACATTTTCTTAATTTTTCGGTTTCCTAATGGTAGAACGGAATATTAATTCAGAACATTAAAGACACAAAAACCTTGTCCCTAAATGACAATTTCCCTTTGAAAATTTTGGACCATTTTTATAAATGGCGTTTGAGCGCTACTGCATTTTCGAAAATTTGAATCACTTTTCACACACAATATCGAGTTTTCGAAAAACTTCATTAGAAGTCTTTTTAAGATATATTAACTCGCAACATAAAATAGTATTTACAAATTGCAGTAAATGAGCATATTAACGGCGTGAGAGATACATTGTGTAATTTTTGAAAAAACGAAAACATACCCCAAATTGAATTTTAACATCATAGTTAAGACTTCAATTAGCAACATCTGTTCGAAAAAATTTGAAGATAAAATTTGGAGCCATTTATCAGAAAATGGCGTTTGTTAGCATTTCTGAATAGGTGGAAATTTGAGCTAGGTTGCACAGAAAACGGTTGAGTTCTCGAAAAACTTAGCATAAAATTATTTAAAATCACGTGTACTCGTAAATATAATAATGTAAAAAATCGCCACTATAATGTAAATATTAACGGACGTGAGATACAAGTCAAAAAATTTTATTTTTGTATTTTTTTCAAAAAACAAAGAATAGAGGCAATATGTCGTTTATGTCATCTCATATAGTACATACAGTACTATCTCTATCAAAAGTTTAAAGAAAAAATTTGGAACCGTTTTTGAGAAAGTCTATTTTTCCGTAATTTTTAAAATGGTTTTATTTCAAACGTCCGTCTGTCCGTCGATCCGTCTGTCCTATCTGTCCGTCCGTCCGTCTGTGAACAACACTAGCGCTAAACCATACATACGATTTCTTCCAAATTGGACATTCCCCTGCCGACCTGCTTCCAGTCGACCTGCTTCCACTCGAGGGCGGCTGCGATTTTGAAAAACTTTACTTCAAAATTTGGGGGTACATTACATGAAGCCCACCGAACATTTTCAAAATTTTCTCAAAAACGGCTTCCTGAAGATTTCTTTAAATTCTTGTAAGAATAGAGTAAATTACACTTATTATGGCAGCATATGTCCGATTTTCACGGTAGACTCTGATTTGGAAAATTGCAAAAATTTGAATTTTTTTCGTCGTCCTTCCTTCTACTTCAATTGAAGAGAGAGATTTTTCCCTTCAAATAATTTTTTTTCCTCCAAAGTGAGTTCTTTCCATTAACTTTTGTTGTTTTCAATTTGTAAACTATTGTATAATAAGTTAATGTGCTCCAAATGACTTCCAATGAAGTTTTTTCGAAATCACAAAAGATTTCTGTGGAAAAGAGCTTCATTTTTCGAAGAAAAATTGCCATTTAGGAAGAGGTTTTACTGGTATTTATATTCTTAAAATATATTTCCGTTCTATTAAGAAAACCGAAAAATGAACCGAAGAAAACCGAAAGTCGAAAAAAAATGTAACCGAAACATGAAACCGAAAGAAAACCGAATGTCGAAATAATGTAATTTGGGGGGGCGTTAGAATGGCAGGTGGCAAGAGTATGTGCCAAATCCGAAAAGCGAGCCCAGACCAAAAGAAATAGAAATCTAATACAGGAAAGTCTGTGCCATTCTGAAACATCACTAGTTTCTTTACATTTCTTGTAACAATATAGTAAAATACACTTTAAGGTGGGATAAGGTCCGATTTTCATGATTAACTCTGAATTTTCGAAAATTGCAAAAGTTTGAATTCTTTTCGGCGTCTTCCAACAACTACAAAATTGAAGATAAAGATTTTTTCTTCAAATACAATTTGTCTCCATTGTGAGTTTCTTTCATTAAGGTCCTGCACTTTTTTTTTTTGTAATTAGTAGTTTTTCGATTCTGTTTCGATTCTTCTAAACCGAAAAATTCAGAAATTTTGAAAGAAATATACTTTGAGCGGCGACAGATGGCAGCTGGCAAGAGGATGCGGCAAGACCGTAAAGACAGTCAACACCAAAGAAATTAAAAAACTTTACTACGAGAAACTTTACTACAGAATGACACAGACTTTCCCGTGTTAGTTTTCTGTTTCGTTTGGTCTCGGCTAGCTACACGGACTTGCCATACTCTTGACAGCTGCCATCAATCGCCGCCCAAACTACATTTTTCTGACATATTATTAACTTTTCGGTTTCCTAATAGTAGAACAAAAATATTATTTATAAGAATATTAAAAAAACTGTTAAACTTTGTCCTAAATAGCAATTTTCGTTGAAAAAATTTTGGAGCCGTTTTCAAGAAAATGGCGTTTAAGCGCTACTGTAAATGCGAAATTTGAAGCTCTTTTTCACAGAAAAGTTTTGAGTTTTAGAAAAACTCCACTTAAGTTATTTAAAGCACTTACACTCACAAATTCAACAGCGTTTACAAATTGCTGGGAATGTGCATTTTAACAAGAGAACTTTCAAAAAAAATTACATTTGTGTAATTTTTGAAAAAAACAAAACAATACCCTAAATGAACTTTACGCCATATTAAAGAGTGCAATTAGCACTATCCGTTCGAAAAGTTCGAAGAAAAAATTGGAGCAATTTTTGAGAAAATGGCGTTTCAGCGTTTCTGAAAATGCGGAAGTTTGAGCTAGTTTTCACAAAAAACTATTCAATATTTGAGAAACTTTATTTGATATTATTTAAAGCACATGTACTCATTAATATAATAATGTGAACAAATCGTCGCTAATGTAAATATTAATGACGTGAGAGACAAGTAAAAAAATTCATTTTTGTAATTTTTGAAAAAACAAAAGAATAGAGCAATATGGCGTTAATGTCATCTCACAGAGCACATTGAGTACTATGCCTTCAAAATGTTTTTAAAAAAAATTGAGCCGTTTTTGAGAAAATCTGGTTTTTGTAATTTTTTAAAATTTCAAATATTGCGTGAAATATTGCGCCAAAAATATTAAAATTTTCAAAAAGATGTACATGACCTTAATGAATGAACACACTTTGGACAACAAATTTTATTTGAAGGAAAAATCTCTAAGTAAGTATTTTACCAAATTTTTTGGTAAGTATTTTACCAAATTGACAATAGTTAACTTTGACGCTAAAACATACTTAATACGTAGCAATTTTAACACTTGATATAATATATTTTGTATATGGACACTCACCACCATACGTGTATGTTTTGCACCAAAGCGCACATCTAATTTACTCGTTTACTGCCCACCGCCTCCGAACTGCTCCGAGCGTGGCAAGAAGCTCGCTGGGTGTCGCTGGGCGCCAGTGGTGTCCTGCGTTTGTCACCTCGTAAGTGGATTGATGCGCCGACGACCGAGCGATTTAATACTGATCTCAACAGAACACATTATACAGAATCTTGAAGAATGTGGGTCTCTGAAAAAGAATGTGCCTATAATTATTTTTAATATGATTTATTTATTTATTTATTTATTTATTTATTTGTCAAAAAACAGTAAAAACTGTATATGACGTGTGGGGAAAAAATTTATCTGCGCACATTTTCTTGAGGGCCAGAATTAAAAAAAACAAACGAAAAAATGAATTTAGAAAACAATTATTTTAGAAAAAAAATATAAATATTTGAAAAATGTTTGTTATGTGAAAAATATGTGAAAAATGATTTATCTTGACATATTTTTGTTCTCGTAATTTTCTCTAGCTACCGCCCACAACATACGTCACTGAACATACGTAGCATCAACTTTATTCTAAACACTTCTGAAATTACGATCAGGAAGCGAAGGATTTTTGACGCCCAATTACTCCACAAATACTTCTATTTTCGAAAAATTCAACATGACCTTATTTGATGATGTTTTTGATGAACATATTTCATTTACCAAAAAAATGTATCTTTACAATTTATAGTTGTAGGAAGACACCGAATTTTTTGTTTATTTTTGCAAATCAGGCATTTCAACGAATATGAGACCTGCGCCATTTTATTAAACGCCCATTAGACTATAAAACAAAATTTCATCAAACTTGTTGGCGGCATTTTTTTAAATGTCCCAGGGCTTCATGTAAAGTACCCCCAAATTAAAATATCGATTTCAAATTCAAGGGGCCACAATGTCAGCCAGATCGATCGGAGAATATCAATTCTGGAGAAAATCGGCTGAACGGTTTAGTCGCTAGTGTTGTTCCCAGACGGACAGACGTTTTGCCGTCAATCGATTTTTTGGTATCAAGGAACCATGAAACATGGATTCTGGCTGCAAAACGTATTAGACGATTTTTTTCTACATTTAGCAACTGGATTTATCCACTTTCGTAGCCACGGCACTGTAATAAGAGTTTCAAAAATTCGCCATTTTTTCGCGCAGCTTTACATATCTTTCTTTCCTTAAGAAGTTCCTTCTTAACCCGGGAGAGGTGGCGCGGGGTCTTTTGTGACCCCACGTATCTTTGTTTAGCTGCAGTTGCCTAATTTTACGAGTCAGAAGCTTTAAATTTCACATACCTCTCACTATATTCTTTAGCTTTTGTCTGAAATATTTTCAAAATTTTATATGTAATAATTCATTTATAAATATTTGTGAAACCAACACAAACATTTTAAATTTAGTACTTTTTCTAAGTTGTGTTGCTTGGTTTTGAAGCATTTTCAATAAATTGTTTGGTTTTATGTGGGCGTTAGAAAATGAAAGTTACTGCACTTTCTGATACCTTTGAAATATTCAAGAAAATGTAAATGGAGTCACTACATAAAATGAAAGATAAATGACAATTTTGCCCTTTTATTTGTTCAACTCCTCATTTGCATGTGTATTTGTAATAGTGCATTAAGATAATACGACCTTCTAAATGATTGATTATTATTAAAATAATCTACTAATTTCTCACTTATTTCTTGCTAAATATAATATTATAGAGAAATAACTTAAAGGGGTCAGAAAGGACCACGCGCCACCTCTAACGTAACTGCGGCAACCGCCACCTCTCCAGGGTTAAGCAAAAGAAAATAAAAAAAGCAGTATTCGGGAAAAGCAAAGAAAATGTGTCATGTTCCTGTCATGATACAAACTGCATTTTGATACAATATAAAAAAAGTAATCTCAGGACTATTTAACTTTATTTTTACAGATAATTATCTTTCAAAATCTCAGAGAGCAAGCACAACACACATTCTGTGTATCTGCCACCAGTGTCATTTTAATTTTTCAATAGGCATTACTTATCAAGTATTTTTTCTCCAGAGCTCAATACACCATATTTTTATTGGTTTGAAAAAAGGATGACATTGATTTTTCTTGTGACAAGGACAATGTTACTTATAGGGACATAATGTTTCATGTTTAAAAAGAATTTGAAATACACTAAAACTTTCCTATTATTATTTGAGAACTAATGGCTGAGTTACTATTTATTGACTTTACTGTTCATTAAATTTAAAAGTTTGTACTTTTGTGCAGTTAATAATTTGTGAAATATACATATGTATAGAAATATATTATAAAATTCAACTCTATTCCCAGAATAAATTACAGAAAGACAATGTATGAAATTTATGATATAAAGATAAAATGATAACAATTTAAAGATAGTTACATACAGTGACATGCAATCGACATATTGCCTCTTGTTCACCGCACACAAGTTGTGTGGGTGTACAGTGCCAGCTTCAACAGGAATCTTCCACTACTCGAACATAGCACTGTACAGTCCAGGTGCTAGCAGTTATTTTGAAATTGCATTTTTCACAATAAATAAATAAGTTCTCACAAATTTTAAAACATTCTCACAAATTCTAAAGTTCTAAAGAACAAGTTCTCACAAATTGTAAAAAAATCATACTTTGCATCAATGTAGATAATAATTATGTACAAAATGACAACTAAAAAAGTGACAAAGGCACAATTTTGTCGCAAAAATTTTGTTTTAAATTTAGAGCATACTAATAATAAAAATAATGTGACAGACACGTGCTTTGAACCCATTCATATCTTTCAATTGAAATAATGAGAATAAATAGACTAGAGAATCCAAAATGGAATAGAAAAAAACAAAAAAAAAATCCATCACTTCCAACACAAATTTTTTTATTAAAACATGTATACTATTGTGTAGAAAAGTACACATACACAGAGAATTAAATAGTACGCAACCAATATATTGGAGTTTATTAAAACACAATATTTAAGTACCAAAAAAACTATCTACAAATTATTACTTTTACATGTATGTCACATCACAAGAAACACAACTTACTACCGTTCTCATAAATGTACTATAATTAATAGGGTTGACATCAAATGTTTATTACATACAAATAAAATTAATACAAAAAATATACACATTAAGGCCCTAAAACCATGATCCTTGAGGTTTTTCTGGGTTTACTCAATCACTTAAGGCATATGCCACAATGGCTGCATCCCAGATATAAATGTAAAATCTGCCCTCTTTTTCTTGCAATTTGTTCTCAACTTAAGCAATTGGATGTCGGAGATGAATTTTGATATTTGATGAAAGTAAAATTATTGTCTTTGTAACACCAATATGATATAAAGACACCTTTTGTATCTCCTTGTAAATGAGATACAAAAGCTGTCTTTATATCATATTGGCTGTAGAATCATGAAAAATTGACAATGAAAATACATTCATAGTTTATGTGCAGCACATTTCCTTTACTTCATACAATCATTGCACTTTTACAATCACTTCATACAATCATGAACTGTCACTTATTATTTTCAGTCAACCCCTCGATTGTAATTACAGTAAACCCACCATGATAGCACAAACTCGCTTAAAACAACAACAAAAAAGAAAAAAAAAAAAGGTCCCAGCCAGGAATTACTGTCATACGAACGTTTATAATAATCAGATAAAACAAATTTTATAAGAACTCCATTTATTTCAGTCCCTTGGAATTCACATTAATGAGGGTTTACTGTATATAAATGTAATATTATTTAAGTGGTTAGGTGGGAGAGCAGGTCTTATGGTCAGAGCCTCGCCAGAGATAAAAACATTATTTTTATTATTAGTACTCAACAAAACCATTTTTGTACATCTAAATTAATTATTTTTTGTATTTTTTTTTTTTATTGCATTCTTCATATTTTAAAAGGCACATGTCTTTGGACCAATTTCTTTATACTAAGACAACAGTAGCATTTTCAGAACAATTAACCTTTTATTTTTCACACAACGTAAATTGCAGAATTCCTTTCACTATAAATCTATAGTAAGACAATGACTAATACAAATTTTATTAATGTCTCAAAATTAAAGAATTAGAGATTTCCATACTTAATTTGTACTGCATTATAAATGATTTTGAATTAAAACAATATTTACAATAGTTCACAGCCACTAGGGCTGACAAAAATTGTGATTTTTTTTAAAAAAATCCAAAATATCAAATTTTTTAAATTTAAATCAGATTTATGTGATTTAAATACGATTTTTTAAAATTGTATTAGATATCTTTACTTTAAACCAAAATCGTCAGTGATTTATTTATCCTTAATTACTTTGAAAGCTGATAAAAGTTCATTAAAACCTGTTTTTTAATTTATCATTGAATTGTTATTTAATTAAATTGTTAATTTTACCATTTTTGTGTAATACCACCCTCACCAAAAAGCACTTATTGTTGAAAACAACTGAATTCGTCGAAAAACTAATAAGAATGTTGGGACAAATTTGAAGTATTAAATTTTACTTAATAGTTGTCCTGTTATAAAAAAAATGGGATATAAAGGTTGTTTTTTGCGCACTTTCCCATTAACGCTTTAACACCAGTGGGAAGTACGCTGCCCACCTGAAATGGAATTTTGTCAATGTACACATAAAGAAAAATGATGTTACTTTTAATACTAGTAAGATTAACCACTGTTTTCATTAGTTTTAACAGTATTAATTTTGTTCTTTAAATGAGTATTAATAAAATTCCATTTTTATTAATACTCATCTTTAAGATATACTATAAGTGGCTCTTGCAAACATTTTAATACAAATCTAGGATTATGGACATTGTTTAAGATTGAAGCAAATTTTTCTCGAAACTAGCTCGGTGTGTGTGGTAGGCGAGAATTCCTGCTAAATTAGTTTTCAACTACAGACAATTAAAAGCTGAATAAAAACTAATCGACCATCTAAGTTTATAAGTACGTAACACTACTACAAATTTAGTGTTCTTCGTTTCATAACTTTGTTCATTTTATTGCTTATTATTTTGTATTTTATCTTCTCAAATAAGTTTACTTATGTGAAAAACTTTATAAGAAATATAATATATTCTTTACATCAACTTTATAATCGATATAAGTCTTTGTATCCGAGTAGTTTTTATTTTACAAATATTTAAAATACATTTCAAAATATTACAAATAATAAATATTGATTTAAATCATTAGCCTTAACAGCTACTAAATCAACTAATTACAGAACATTTCCAAAATCCTTTCCAATATGCAATAATAACCTTAGGAGATTATTAACCGATTAATTTTCCTTTGAGCAATTACGGTAAAGAGAACTTAAGAAAAAAAAATTGTTTTCAATTAGCCTGTCCCACAAACTATGGAGCAACAATTTAATAATACGAGTACTCATTCATTCTATTTACATTTTGAACCTTCTCAAATCAATTAATTTGTTTTCAAAGGAACAACATATCCCTTTTTAATTCTTATATTTCTTTCAATACAACATGTTCTTGAAAGCTATTTCAAGACATTGTGATGTTATAATCATATTTAGAATGAAGGTAAATATATTTTGTTACAGAATACAAAACTTTATGACTAGTAATATGCTGGTAACAAAAGAATAAGAGGCAACTACGGAGAAAGAAAACATACAAAATGCTCTTCAATAATTAATAATGCAATTTATCTTTGAATGCTTTCACTTGTAATTCAAAACACAATGTGACACATATTAGTCTTTATTAAGAAAACTGTACACATCATCCTTCCCAGCATCATTGCAGAGGTGCATTCTATGCTGGAATTATTATTAAAACGCCAAAAGGTTCAAAAACACGTAACGAAGTCTTAAAAATCCTTATATTACATTAAAAATTGAATGTTTGAACAATGACAAAGAGTGATGAAGAAATATACAGGTACGTTTTTTTCTACTGACCAACTTATCTCAATGTTTCAATTATACGTATTGAAAGAAAATGTAAACAGACTTTCCTATTCATATAAAAGTCAATAACAAAAATATCACCACAAGAAAACACTATTTCATATTATCACCTTAAGTGTTCTGCATTTACAACATACGTACTATGTACATAATCATTCTCTTGAAAAATAATTTAATGTCCTCGTTTTCGTTTGAATTTCTTTGAATCATTAACATCTTGTTCATCATTAACATCATTCTCAGAGTCACCCTGTTCTTCCAAGTCAGTTTCACTATCACTATCAGAAGGTTTATAATCATCAGAACTTCCATCATCAATAAATGGATCATCCAAATCATAATCATCTTCATCTGAAGCGCTGTCATCACCCGATTTTTTTTTTTTTGACGTTTAGCCTTCCTTGGCCTCTGAACCATTTTAGTATGCTTATAATGTTGTCGATGAAGAGGATTTTTACGATAACATGCCAAACCATACTGACATTCTGGACGGTTGTCAACAGTAGAATAATCACTGTCACCTGGATGGCTGAAATCTTGGAGATGTTGGGGGTTCTTTCGATAACACTGAGCTCCATATTTGCATTTAGGTCTGTCAATTTTATTAGTACTGTCAGTTGTACTACTAACAGAATCAGATTGATCCCCACCAGCACTATTCACAGAAATGGTAGCATCAATACTAGTAACAGCATCACAATCAGCATTAGCACTAACAAGAATATCGACTCCAGGACCAGCATCAGCACTGCTTCCAGTAGGACCTCCAGTATCAGAACCAGCATCACAAATATTTCGATCATCATTTTCAATACTTTTATCATTATTACTTTCAATTTCTCTATTTTCTTCTTCTTTACATACTGATCCTTTAATTGTTTCTCTTTTTATATTACGATCAAGTTCTATATCTGTAGCATCATCATCATCATCTTCTTCTTTCTTTATGGAAGGAACAAGAGATACCTGACTGTCTACAGTGGAGTCGGCTTCAGGAATGTTTTCTATCAACGAAGTAATATCAGGTTTCACTTCAAATTCTTCATCACTACTACTCATCTCTGGATTCGCGCGTGGCGCCTTTTTGGCTTGTTTTTTTGGTGACAATTTCGGTTTAGTTTGCTTATTAACCATAACAGAATTGCCTATAGTTTTACTTGTTGATGGCAAGTTCTCGTTTTCATCTGCAGGAGCATGATTTACATTGCCATCATGCACATTCACATGTTTCTTGTTACTGTGACTTTTGTTGCCCTCAATTTTCTTTTTTGACGGTGTATTCCCGCTTTCCAGATTATTTAGCCACTGTGGTAACACCCGCTCCCGAAATGCCATTTTTATACTTTGTTTAGCCAACGTTTTCTATTAAAAACAGCTTTTACGCAGTTTTAGCCTCATTCACGTCTACTCACTCCATTTATCTACTGTCATTAAGCTAGATCCATAATAATTGATGAGATATATGAAACCATCACAAGACACAAGTTTCAACAAGTATATGGCGCGCTTACGACAGAACGAGTAAAGAAATGCGACTGCGTCACGCATGTTTTGAACATTGTTGACCAAGCCCACATCGAGAAACAATTGCACGAGTCTTCGCATGATGACCAACTTTCACATCACTCGCGCGTGAACGCTGTTCCAAGAGGGATACAAGGAGCGTTCTTGCGCCGTTTCATTGCTGGTTAACACACACTTGTCCAAGACGGTTTCTTTCTTTGTTACGTTCCTTGTTTCTCTTCAGGGTTAAGATAACCAACCCCAAATTATTGGGAGGGGGACGATTCAATAAAAAATGTTTTTAGATTACCGGGGAATCCCCTTCAATGTACTCCCTATCCCCAAAAAATATTGGGGAATCGAAGCATTCGCCTGGCTCCCCAGCCGCGAATCCAGTTAACTAATCTTTGTTATGAAAAGTCAATCAGTACAGTACAAGAATTCTATAATTTTTTTGCACTAGAATACTCCAGAAGGCGCTGCTTTGACCAGTGTATTATAACTATTGTACTGGAGTATTATAAACATTTGAATTCCCAAGAAAATAAAATAGAACAATTTATTTCCTGGAGAGAGAGAAAACAGCATTAACAGATTAAGATTTTCTAAGAACAGTAAGGAAACCTGCACGGGGTTGGCAATAAGCCAATCATCTTCTGATAAGGAATTTTTCTTTCACAATGCATTTAAAATGTATTCTTATTAGTTGACTTATACTTATTATTTATAATGTTAATACCAATATATTGAATGACTTTTGCTGGGACAATTAGTAAAAAGCTAATTTTAGAATATGCATCATTGACCTCTGGGGGGTAGGGTGGGGTGGGAGGTGGTTAAGCCAATGTTCCCATCCCTAAATGAGTCACCAACTATAACCATAGTTTAAGTTATCCCATGGTTCATTACAGTAAGAATGAGATTTCTCTACAGTTAATTGTGATGATACAGCAGATCATCAGGACCCTTGTCCATTGTTCCTAGACAAGGTTTGTTGTCATGAATAGGCTATACTATTTTATGTATGCATGCGTTATCTGTATTTTGAATATATCTGTTGGTCCATTCTTTACATTGTAGATTGTTTTAATAGTAAAAATAGCTGCATACAGGAACCGAATAGCAAACAAGACCACTCAGTACTATTTATGTTCTACTTCGTGCATTATTGTAAGTGCAGTGATATAAACCCTGTGGGTGGGTAAACATTTAATATTGTTAAGAGTTGAGATTAATTTGCACCAAATATAAAATATTTAATTTAATTTTACAAAGATTTCAAAATTCTGGTAGTTCCTGACCACCTATGCCATGGAATAGGAGTACTCAAAGAGCCAAACCTCCAAGAGGCATAATTTTGTAGAAAACATAAGAAACATAACTCAAACATCCTATATTTTGAACCGTCACACGATTCCAAATAGCTAGAGTATTGAGAAGTGCTGACCCCCCACCCCCTAAGTAATAGAAGGGTCCAAAATATATCATTTTTCCAAACTGCGATCACTGAAAGGTTACAATTTTTAAATTGTTTTAAAAGTAGAAAATACAGAACACCTATTTGAGGTGTTACAAAGAGAGGATTTTCATTTTTCATGCTTGCATATTGCATTATTGAGGAAAGTGTAAGCTCAAACTCAAACCTAATGTGTATCTGCATGTATACACAAGTTCCCAAGTAAACTTTTGAAATACTCGCTATTAAAGTCCTCAAACAAACAGTACCTGCCGTCAAAACATCCAACCTGTTATTGTCAGTGTATTTGACACTTGAGAGCAAAATGGATAATATATGCTGGTGGAATACAGTATAAAAGGAATAAGGACAATTTTTTATAGAAGACAACTGTTTTTGTAATTAATATAAAATAAAACTGTGTAATTCATTTAATATAATATTGTTTGTAAATAACATGAAGATAATTAGGTGTCTTATATACACTGCATTATGTACATATGTAAAGTACTAAGGCATTAGACAATGTAAACACAAGTTACATAATACTTGTGCTAAACAGTTACGCCCACTTCACCTAAAATATCTGATAATCGACTGAGGTGGATGTTAATAGCACCGTAATCTGCATCAGGCATACTTCTATGAATAAGCTGGAAAGCATTCATATACTCAAGTTCTGAAAACTGTGGACCTTTCTCCATAACAGTATTCAGTATTTCCTAGAAAACAAACACAAGTTAAAGTAACTAGATCCACCTTTAAACAAGCTACTAAATTTTGATCTTTTGAAATAATAACATTAGTTAACAAGATAAAAAATTTTCACATTAAATAATATTTTCACTTTACTTACTTCTGGTGTCAAATAGAACAATTCAAAATAATGTCTTGCATGATCAAGAGCAATTTCTCGAGCCATTGTGATGTTTGTTAATGTCTGCTGTAAAGCAAATATATTGCGACACATCTTTTGTATGCCACCTTCATCTATACGTTCTATGTACTGGGCAGAAGTAATTAGAATTTTTGCTATAAGATGACCCAAACCTTCAAATATGTACTGCAAAGAGAAACAACAAATTTTGATTTCATATTCAGGTCATAATCAAATTTGTGATGCTGCTCTACATACTTTCTAGTATTATTTGTAACAGATACATCATATAATATTACAAATAATATCTGTGCAAAGAGTTGGATGCAAAATTCTTAAAAATTTGGAATAATTACAAGAGATAGATCCAACAGATACCTAATACAGAACAAATCATGGAAGAACATTATAAAAGATTTTGGTATGACCCACAACACAAAAACACAAACAACAAATTAGAAATAGTAACAGAAAGTGAATTCCTTGTATTAATTTATTCAGTCCCTTGTTTCTCGTAACAGACATTGCAACTGGAGGTGCACAACCATCAATATAAGAAGGTTATTTTTTTTTTTTAATTTTCTTGAAATTAATTTATGAAATAGTTTTCCTACTTAATAAAATTGATAAAATGGCTAGTTTCAAAACGTGAATTTTAAACATGTACAATGAGATAACTTCTCGGGATTTTTTTTCTTCCCAACTTCAGACCAAATACTCTGCATATAAAGAAAAGGAAATAGAGCAGTAACTATTATGGAAGAACAACAAAATATAATAGCAAAAATGAAAACACAAAGGGAGAAGGAATAGATGAGATGAAACCAAAAATTATAAAATATGGAATACAGGAACTAAAAATTAACTTTTTGCAACTTCTGAAAAAAAAGAGATAGTTTCACCACAAATAGGTTTTGTCTCAATTTTATAAGCATACTTTGGTCTACTCGAGAAAAAAATTAAAGAAAAAATGTTGAGCTCTTTTTGAGAAAATTTTGTTTTGAAAATTGCCTATATTCCATGGAAGTCCCAGGGGTAGCTCACTGGTCAGCGTGCTCACTTTCCACAACACAATCCTGGGTTCAATTCCTGTTCTGGGCAGATTATAGTGTGAGCTTTCCCTGCAATATCCCAGTATCTGTTTCTGAGTGACGATGAGAAAGCTCACTTCCCAGGTTGACATGACCAAAATATGGTGTACGGATGTCTATGTGCTAACCACATATACACCTTAACCCATGGCGCAAGGCCGGGACATGGTAGGCCTTGGCCCTGCCAAGAGCTGTTATGCCAGTACGGACAGACAGATGTTCCATGTAAAATTACATGACAACTACTCACATTTTTTTTAGCATCGTACATGACCTTATTTAACCCTTTGCGGTCCTCTGTCCCGTGTGGCGGGACACAGTGTTTACCTCGTTGCAGACCCTTTAAATCCACAGGTAGCTGGTTGCACCGGTCTGGCATGCCGCGGCATAAGAAACTGTACTCTGGTTTCAAATTATTTTTCGTATTATTACAAACAAAATATTTTAATTTATTTGCCTAATTCATAATGCATAATTTTGTAACTTAATGTTTGGTGCGGAGAACTTCACCTTATTACCAATAATGCCTGTATACTGCATTGTATGAACGAAGTCCGAGTTGTCATTACTGTCATTTTCTTCACACTCCTCAGAATATCTCGAGAAAATGTTTTCAAATTCTTACTTTCCTGAAGATTGTTAACTCTAAGAATTGTTTACCGATTCACACAATTCAAGCTTCGACAATCTCGAACACTTACTTCTCGATGTCACCATAAGTTCAACTGCAACCTCATAAGCAAACAGATATTAAACAACATAAAATGGGCAAAGTCTGGCTACAATGAAGGAAAATACTGCCTAATCTCTTCTGAAGATAATTAGTTGTACAGGAAACTGGTGCCATTTACCTGAGTGAAATAATACAGAGTTAACTATAGGTCCCACCCCACGGGACAAAGGACCAGAACCAGGAAAAAGGGAAGTCCCATGACGCAGGACATCGGACCACCAGACGAAGAAGACGGAAAAGTGAAAGGACCACAAAGGGTTAAAGATCCAACTTTAAAGAATAGATTTCTTAAAAAATCTCCATCTTCAATATTCTAGTTGTAAGAAGAGGCCAAAAATATGTTTGACTTTTGCCACTTTTCAATGCACACACACACACAATCACATACCTCCCATACCTCCCTCCCCCCCACACACACAAAGCAAGTTTTTCTGTCGAAAAATCTGCAACATTACAAAACTTTCTCTATAATTCACATACAAAAAGTTAAAATGATATTAACAATACTTACCTTTGACTTACGCAGCTGTAGGCTTGAATTCATTGCTTCATCTATACCAACTAGTACACGACTCAGTTCAAGAACTTTAGGATCAGGTTCCTGGGAATCAATGACACTACCAGCAAATCTTCCTAAATTGTTAGTTCGCGGTAGAAGGTAATGGAAACATTGCACTCGGACCTGCAACACAAGCATAAGCTCTTCTAAAACACAAATAGATATCTAAAAGCATTGGCTTGTCTTCCCGACAAGTATAAGTCAATATGCTATAACCCCAAAATACATACTGTTGTTGTTCTGATGCAGCAGGAAGAATAATTTGTAGTAATTGTATTATTGTTAAAAGAAACTGTTCTTGTGTAAGAGTATGAAGTATCATGCCAAGTCACAATATTAATAAATTAATTCAGCATACAATATAGCAACTCTCTATATAATGGAATTTCCTTGATCCTTTTATTCAATTTAAAATTGTTAAAACACTTTTACTAACTTAATTTCTTACTTAAATTATCTCAAAAGCTGACAAGAACAAAATATTGCAATAAAATACTAAGTAATTTAATTCCCTAGAGTATTATGCTGTACATAAAAAATAATCTAATTTTATTTTATTTTGTTTTATCATTCCAAGAAATAGCTACAATGCTAACTTTTCCTGGTTCTGCACATATAATGAATATATCACAATCAAAATTATAGTGTGTAATGATTTAAATATTTTTATGAGTGTAGGTAATATAAATACACAATATCAAAATAAAGCAACATGTGTGGAAGGTGAGAGTGAATATGCAGTTAATCTAGAAGATTAACCTGTAAGAAGTATCCTGACCTTCAACAAAGTGACTATAGCTAATCTTGAATGAACTGATGGAGGTAGATGTGTTGGCAAAATATTAGTGCATTTTTTTCCATAGTCAGTTATTCAATATATTTCCTAAAGTAAAAGGTTTACCTCCAAATGCAACACAAGAAGGCAAGTATTGGCCAATTCTTCAAACTCCACAGCTAATTGGTCCAAAGCCTGGACCGAGGATTCAGGCAATGCTGGAATGCCAGCTTCATTTGTTTGAACATGTGGAGAAGGGACATCTCCTCGAGGTAAATGGGATGCAAATAACTGAACTGAACATGCAAACCACTCCTGCAACAGATTAAAACAAAAAATTGGATTTTCTCCACCTTATCATGAATCTGAATTTACAGTCAAACCAGTTACACAATAAAACTGTAAACAAGGCTTCCTTCACAAACTCCTATATAAAAACCATTATTTCAAAGTATGTAACAAATTTGATAACATACAAAGCATTTTGAATTAAGATTATATGTTTGAAATACCTACAATAATTTTTTGTATCATGTGGTATTTTCAAAACCTTTAGATTAAACCCTTCACCTAATTTATTACAGCTCAGAAAAATATTGTTAAAAGTTTTTCAATTTTACCATCCTCATATTCTTAAAAAACAAATTAAATTTTTCCATTTTTCGATTACCTTTATGAGTAATAAACCATGTTTAAAAAATAATTACAGCAGTCAAATAATCTTTAAGCAAATTATAATACAGACTTTCGTAAAGAAAACAAAAGTAAAATAATCATTTTTTTCTGGAACTAGTGATGAAATAGAGAACCAATAAAATATATCGGATCTATTTTAGAATTTTTTTCCTCCCCAAGAACCCAATAGAAACTTCTTGCTCTGTCATCTGTGACAAACCATCCGGATAAGTCAACAGTAATTTTAATATGTAAATATTTGATCCTGAAAATCACATTGCAGCTAGAAAACAAGTGGAGGAGAGATTAAAATAAAACTGGTGAAATTGGAGGAGAGATTAAAATAAAACTAGTTAAATTGACCCAGATCTGAGAAAATATGTTGAATAATAAATATAACAGATGCAAAATCAATTACTTACTAATTAGTTTGTATATTGTATTCTGGCAACTAAAAAGTACAAGTAATAGAACATGGAAGACAGTTGAAAGGGCAAAGTTGAAAGATTTACGGGATTAAAATCCAGCTAAAAATTAAGGGAAAAAGACAGACCAATGTTGGATGGAATAACATTAAAAATATTTTGTCAATCTGTTTATAGAAATGAGTGACATATAACATTATTAATCAAATTAACAATAAAGCAAAAAATTCTAGAGAAGAGAATTGGGGCGAGATACGAGATTACTCTATGAAGACTAACTTCATTTTAGCCAGCAGTAAAAATATACAGGAGAAGGATTTTAGACTGCAAATTGAATGGTGATGGGAGGCAACACAAATAGATTGCTGAGTGACAGGTTGCGAATGTGGTTACCAAAAAGTCAATTTGAATTGAAAGTTTATGAAATGAGTGCATCGGTCAGAAAGTAAAGGTGGAGATCCAGAGAAATGAAAATTACTGAGTGGCAATGGAAAGAGGGATGGTGAGGGATCTGGTAAGTTTGGTATTGCTGCTGTTAAGGTAAGTGAGAATTTGAACTCTATTCAAACTTTTCTCAAAATTAAATTTCTGGACCTGGTGGATTAATCTATTAACTACAAAAGAAAGAAAAGCACAAGTAGTAGAGTTGGAAATTGATTACATTAATTCCCAGTATAAGCCACATCGTTATTTTACCAAATACTTAAATTAAAGTAATAGAATTAATCTAAAGGTTACGCAATATGAAAGTGGTCTCAGGGGCTCCCATGCATGGAAGCATGAGGCAGAGGTTATTATTAAATAAAGATAGGAAATTAATCCACTGAAAACAGTCATTCATCTTACATTTAATACATGTCAACACACAAAATTAAAATAAATTTCCATCACTAATATCACAAATTCAAAGAAAACATAATGCTAACCATGCTTTCTTGCAGTTGGGCCAAACCCCGAAGCTGACTAGTGTCTGACAAGATTTCGTGCGCACTCACGCCCCCTTCACCTAAATTGCTAGCCAGAATTTCAGCTTCTCGAAGATTTCGCTGTCGGATATCCTCAGGGCTTTCCTCTTCTGTAGTTTCTTCCCGACGCAGTAACCTGCGTCTAGCATGAGTAGCCTTCTGTTTCTGCAAATCTGTCCAATTAGGCAAAGACCTAAAAGAATAATATTTTCATTATCTTTAAATTGCAAGCTCATTTAAAAATAATTTTGTCTAAAATATTGATGTACTTATTTTACATGTTTCTTTTTTCTTTAATAAATTCTATTTATTATACTCAGTGGTGCTCCACATGTAGTAGATATGAAGGAGAAAAAAAAAAGAAAGAAAAAAAGAATTGCTTCACAAATACAAAATAGTAAAGCCATTGAGTAATCCCATATTTCACTGCTTTCTACTTCAACAAAAGAAGAATTTTATTAGTCTCACTTTATAAAACGACTAATATCCTCATCTTTCAACCAAGCTGCACTACAAATACGCTTATCTTCTGAATCAGGTTGAACAATTCCTCTATATGCTGCCTGGCATGTTTCTCTATAGCTTCGCAAGATATTGCAAATGATGCTAAGAAAGTGCTCTGCATACATGGGCAATGCTTGCATTAAATCATGAAGATCTCTTATACAGCGTTCCACTGTCACAGTACTCTGAAATCAAGAAAAATAAAATAAGACTCAAAAAGCATTTTAACAGAAACAAATGATAATTGTTTTACATTTCTTTCAAGTCTGAGTATACCTGCAGAAGAGGTCTAGAAACTCCAAGTTGTTGCATGAACTCTGGGGCAGTAGTGGCTCGCCAAGCATCAGTAGCTTTGGTAGCAGTTTCAATAGCTCTTTGCACCATAAGATGATGTCTCCCTAAAAATACCTCCTTCACATAATCAGCCAGAAAGGCATTTAGAGTGCAAGGACTCCCTGGGGTACAGCCAAGAGCATGTTCAATTTCTTCAATGAAACGCATCAAAGGAATGAAGATGAAAGTGATGTTCCGTGGATCTGGTGGACACACTAACTGCTTGTCACGAGATGGTGGTCTACCAGTGCCTTGATATTCCTACACACATTCAAACAAAGGTAACAATTTTTCAAATGAAGATATTGTAATAGTAACATATTCCATTAAGCAAAGAATTCCAATACATGTACCTTAGCTGCAGAACCATCCCTGATTTGATCTTTTAAATAGCTGTTGATATTATGGGCATGGGAGGAATAATCAAATTTGAAAAGCGGTGTTCTCTTCTGACGTGTTGGTTTCCGGCGGGCAAAATACATTGACATGTCACTAGTTGGTTCTGCGAACGCTGTGGGTGCTTGTGGAGTGTCTCCAGCAGTATTTTGAATATCGAGATAATCAGTGAGAAGAAGCTGAAGCTAAACAACATAAAATAAAATGTCAAATTAACAAATTAAGTGGCGATATTATTGTTGAGCAAAGGATTTATTCACTGACAGTGAGATTAATGTAAGCAGCTGGATCACATGATTAGTACCATTTACTAAAGGGTTGTGGACCATATTTTACACAGAACTTCAGTTATGAAAATTTTTCAACTCAACACCAAGAATATTTCTGCACACCAATTAAAATATGTTATTCTTCTATAAAACATCAACTTCCTTAATAATCTTAAAATATTTGAGAAAAATAATTAAGACCCTGTCTTAACAAATTATATAATAACCAAATAAATAATTATTAAATAATTAAATTAGAATTGCATAATAAATATTTTCACCATTGAATTTTCACTCTCCATCACACAAAACTGAAATAGTACATACCACTGCCTGTATTTTGGACCAAACGTCAGCCATTTCATATAGGCGCACATCTGCATGATACTTGTCTGCTGCACGAGAGAGTCTTTGCAACACAGCAGAATGGGCTGTGGCAACACGTCTGAATTGCTCAAAAATGGTTTGCAAGAGCTCAAGAAGAGGCTGCTGGCGTGCTGCAGCTGGATCACCCTGTACAGGCTGCGCAAGAGTGATGCTCATAGGCCCATCACGAATTTGTTTTGTAGTACGTGAGATTATTGCCAAAAGCTCTGTTTGCATTTCCACCTTCAATGTCTGCACAGAAAAGAAGAGAAAACATGTTTGCATTTTCATGAAGATTGTTGATAATTTTTTTTGCCTATTTATAAATAAATTAAAAGAAACTAGTTTCTATAAATGATGTAAGGTGTTTAAAAAACATTTATTTGAAAAACAAAAATTAAAAAATATGATTTTCTGATTCCACTTTTTGGAACTGAAAACAATATTTGTAAACATAAAACATTAACACAACAACATGTAAATAAAGTTTTCTAATTCCAAAACCACATTACAGCAGTCAAAGTATATTTGTAAGATGAATCACAGTGTCATCCTATTAGTCAATTTCCCAAATTGATCTAACTGATCTTCAGAGTACATATGTAATCCTCTACCAATGTTTTAAAAAATTTGAAAATAACAAATGTTATTACCTTGCTAATAAGAATGAATCAGAGGAGCATGGAAACTTACAAATGGAAACTTACAAATCTATGGTACATTTTAAGGAAACATGAAATTCTTTTTGATAAAATTTTGCTATTTCCAGACATTTCTAGACCCATTTAGTCCCAACATTGTGCTTACGCAATGTTTAATGTACATATTTTTAGATAAAATGATTCTATATAAATTTGTTTTGTATCACTATCGCAAAGTAGAAACTGCTGTTCACTAAGAAGAAATGCTGTTTGATAAGTTTGTGCCTTTTTCATTCATATCTGAGTACAAACTTGGCTTCATTTAATTTTGAAACTTGGAGATAATGTAATGGATTGTGTTATCAATATTCACTGTTTAATTTATTTATTTCACAACACCTTTTTTACTGAATATTACTCGACTAACTTACTTTGAACCTATTTTCATTTTAGAATAATTATTATGTAGATAAGTCCTAACTAATTATTATTGATAATTTATAATAATGTTGGGTTTATGCAACTTTAGGGCTAGTGAGTACAACAACATAACATGGAAAAACAAATGCAATTGGAATGTAAGCGTTGAGGAATACACCTGTAGATACTGTTTAATATTTCCGCTCCTGATACAACTATCTCAACTTGTAGATGGTGCCTTATCTTCCATTGCTGCATCATTGTATAAAGAATGCTTCAAGAGTAATTATTTATCTTTATAAAAATTCTCGTTGTTCTGGGTATGAAAGACGACTTCAGTATTGGAGGAAGATGTTGACCTTACCACTGCAAATATGATTGATTCTGGTTTATTCCACCTAATATTGAGGAAATAACAGAGGAGGAAAATATAGATGAAGATCTTCTGGAGGAAAAGTAAAAGAAGAAGAAAACTTGATTGACAGTGCAATTGTCAACTCATGAAAAATATACAATATTGCGAATGAAGAAAAAGATGTCACAACTAGAATTTCGCTCTTACTTAGCCATGACCCCAAGGAAATCTGAAGACTGCAAAAGTAAAGAGTGAATGCAAGAATGAGTAAATTAATACACAGAAGACTGAAAAATCCCACTAACAATTCCCTATCTCAAGAAGTACGTAATGACAATAAGGAAACTGACATAGGTCGCACAGGAGTGTCTCTGACCAAGATCTCCTAGTGTTCCTCCAACAATGGCAGGACTTACTAAGGTCCGATTAAATTAAGAAGGTGATTGACAGTTCTGTGTGACGTCAGGATGCCTCTCCCGTTTCCATGGCAGCTGCCAACCACAGAGACAAAACGTGACGTGTCAGGTCGCTCAGTTGCCACTGTCGAACGAACAAGGGGAACGTTTGAGCATCGGACAGAGACTTCCCTGCCGCCGCGCCGCCCGCGTTTCTGCCTGTGCTGCGCGCGCAATGTGTACTGTGTTGTGATGAGTTGCGTTGAGATTAGGCTTTTTTACACTTTTACACGTATTTTTTGAAGTGTTTGTTTTCGTGTCCCGGTAACACGTGCTCAGTGGTTTGCGACCTGGCAACGTCATTCCCCACCACTCACAAATGTCAATCACCTTCTTAGTTTAATCGGACCTTAGCGACCAACTTGAGTTCAGCCACCATCTTGAGGAATTTTTGTGACTGGTTTCTCCAATCAATACCAGGCAAATGCCAAGCAGTACCCTAACAAATGACCACAGACTGCAATCTTTCCTTTCTTATCCTTGACCTATCCTTACTTACACACACTCACATGTACTACACTTCCATACATGCCAGGAGACCAGTCAAGAGCTTAGAGCTTCTCCTGGCTGAGGCGGTGCCCTGCCAATGGGAGATACCTGGTTGGGAAAACCCAGCATGATGATAGGTAGGTCAGCACTGGATCTCACTACCCAGGGAGAGGTCACCTCCACCTCCCGCAATAAAAACATGCATCACACCTACGGGACTAATGAACATGACAGTTTACATGCCCAGAATCACTAATCAATCAATCAAACATGTTGTAGAGCATGTGATTATGATGGAAGAAAAAGCCAGGAGGTGCATCTTGTGCAAAGGCACTACAATTTAATGTAAAAAGTACAATTATCTTCAAAAAGGCAAAAGTCTTCATTGAAACTTTTTCAGTTGTCTCATGTCGAGATAAATTGATTTACCCTATTGTCCCAAAGTTGCATATACCCAACATTTTGTTGTACATTGACTATTAGTTAAAAACAATTATAAACAAGTTTTTTGTTGTTTCTGGTGTAATATTTGAATAAATACTTAATATTATTAAAAAAATTATTATTTCAATGCTTAATCTTTAACCCTTATCTGAGCAACCAGGGTCCATTCGACCCAGAAGCAAACTTTCCAGTATTTTACGTGAAAACCATTGAAGGTGTTAGGATATTATTTTGTGGCTTTGTTTGCTATGGTGTTCTCTAAATGTACCCACAATAATTTTACAAAAGCGTTACTGAATAATAAATTTAAAAAATTGTATCTGATTTCAGCCACAACCGGGCAAGCGGGGTCCATTGGACCCAGGTCACTCAATCCGTGTGTAATATTGCATTTTCTGGTTTTGATTGTCAATTCCGTGATTACTGCTTTGTAGCCAAGGGACAGACGGATGCTGGGTTGCACAATAACTTTTCATCCATCTTTGAGAGCCATTTTTGAAAAAAATCTTGTTTTAACATTGACCAGATTTCACTCAAAATTGTGCTAAAACTACTAACATTTTTGTTAATTAAAGAACTAAATGTGGGGAATAAATTCAATTGAAAGAAAAAATCTCTTAATGAGACTTTTGTGTAGTTTGAAATAATGTGAAATTTTTTTATGTTTATTGTAAGCACTTGCATGTTATTAAACCATGCAATTAATTATGTAAACTTTCTGAATTATTACTGCATGTTAACATAATTGAATTTAGTTCTTGTTATAATGTAAATTACTTAAATGTTCATTGAAATAATTTACATACTTTGTAACATGTAATTTATCAAGTTACTGTAACCTTATTAAATTATTACTATAAGTTAATGTAATTAAAAAATGTAATTCTTTTCTCTTAATTTAAATTAATTTATCTATTAATTTAAAATTTAAATTAATAGGTAGACAGACTTTACTTGATACTTTTTGTAACTCAGTAAGCGAAAAATTATTATTGTTATTACTTTTGTTGTTGTTATTATTATTATTATTATTGTTACTATTATTATTATTATTATTTTATGTCATTAACAAATAGTAAATGCACTGAAAGTGTAATTTGGATGTCACAGACCACAAATCTGAAAAGCCAATCAAAAATTTAATAGGTAAATAAATACTGCTGTCCTCATTAAAAAGAAAATATAACATTTTAACTATTTAAGAAATACCCTAACATCACTACACTCATTTCTCAATTATTTACACAATCTTACCTCTACAGCATCTGGCAACTTATTTAACAATGCTAAACATTCCACAAGAATTGCCATGAAGTGCTCTGAGTCGGCTTCTGGATCTACTGCATCTATGTCTTCACTCACATCACCTTCAGTAGGCTGTCCCAATGCAGCACTCAGACCAGTTCTATACAAATTTTGTTTGTGAAAAATTTCTCATAATCAATGATCTTTATAAACAGATTATGATTACCTTATAACAACAAAATGTATATTATCACATAATGAAGCTGAATTAAAATATGGCCATCATAAGACTTTCCATTAATATAATAATTGAAGTGATCCAAAGAGAATTGGACGCAACCCCCCATTTGTAAGTCTAAAGCAAAAACTCATCCAAGTAAACACAGTAGTTAAGTAGCTGAACAAATGTGTAAGCCAATGGTACCTAATAGTTTTTTTTAATAACATAAACTGCCTGAAATGTCTGACTATATAGTCTAATGGTTTTGTACAGTTTATATCACAATTTAAAATAGCTTTTTGTTTGTTTTGCTACAAATTTTTTTTCTTACCATTGTATTTTATCATAATTTGTATAATATATGATGTGTTTATCTCAAAATTTCACATGAACTTTGAAACAACTTTCTTTCACTTGCATTCATAAAATTAATAATTAAAAAACAGTTTTGTTCCTTCAAATACAGAACAAATTTAATTCACTTACCTCGTGGATTGGGAGTTTGGAAGAGGTGAGCTCACATCAAGAAGGGCTCTGCGAGCTTTAGGATTACGTGCAGAGTTACGAAGCTCGCCTGCACGTTGAAAAGGTGAATTAAGCAAATTTTCTCTCCCAGACCCTTGCCTGCACAAGCTGAGAACCTCTTGAGTAGAATGGGTGTAGATGTGATGACTGAGCTCCTCCATTAGTTTCATATGTAATTGCTGGACACAGAAGTACCAATATCAATAAGTTAACTACACCTAAAGTTGATCCCAGCAGTATGAAGACTTTCCATACAGAGAAAATTCTAGAAAAATCACTTTAAATATCTGAGTTTGCAGGTTCACACCCAGCTGGGAGCAAAGGATTTTTGAAAAATGGAAAATTCTCAGCAAGTCACTCATGTGGTGGGTTTGTGGCGTTAAAATAATCCAGGCAAGTGCTTGGCATAATTCCATTCCTCCAAGTAAAGATCCTACAAGTAATGGATAAACACAAGTGGAGCAACACAAGTCATGGGTAAACATCACTGAGCCCACTGATGTATCATTTCTAAGCCACAAATACAGGAGTCAAAATTAAGTAGACCTAACACTGGGAAATTATACAGTGCAAATTAAGAGCCCTTCTTGAAGTTGGGTCAATGAATATACATCCAATAGCCTGACTTAAAGACACAACTACAACAGCTTCATGAAATCTGAATTGACACAGCTGACAAGGAACCAATCATCAAAAGCATTCTGGTTGAAATTATTTCAAATGTATTGCAACAAGTTTGTCATATATCTAGCATTTAATATTGTTTGCATTAAATACTGCAATAACTTTAGAATCTTCATTTTTAAATAATGGTTTCATGGATTTTGGCCGTTTCAGATACTGCAAAGATAGTCTCAGGACTGTTGCACCCTGCAACAGTTTGACACTGCTTCATCATGACATATATACACAAGATCTTTCAGGGGTTTTTCAATGCAAGAGATTGGGATGTGCAACGCTCAAACTCAACAAAAACATTTCTGACTGCAATAAAAAGGGAGCAAAGCTAATGGTTCCACACAAGAAAGTGTATTATAAATTCAGGAATATAGTATTTATAAGAAAAAGTGTGAAAGAAATAGCATTCTCACTGTTTTAACTGGGTGTACTTTAACACAATTTTACAATATGTATATTTTTAGAAACACTAAGACATGAGAAGATAATGGTAAATGTTGAAATAGTAATTTTCCATTTCTCATTACATAAATTTTTTACAAAAAATATGCCTAATTCACAAAAATGTAAATGTAAATAATATTTTCTTCTTTACAGTTTCCGTTTTCTCCAAGAACATATTTCTTCATTTGACATGTATAATATTACATTAAGTAAGTCTGGACTTAACAAATCAGGTAACTACATGGAAGCAAACGTTTTAATTTCATGAATTACCAGTTTTGAAAATTAAAATTGTTGATGAAGAGTGTGGATTTAAAATTAATTTTAATTAGACATAATATTTAAAATATTTGCGTGAAGAAAAACCTTTGTTTTTCAAGATTGAAATATTTAGTCATCATTATCACTCGCTCAGCATAATCAAGTCAATGAAGATATTAGTACAAAATTGCAAAGTTTGCATAGTTATTGCAAAATCTCTTCACATTGTATACGGAGTAGTAATAGTAGTAGTAGTAGTAGTAGTAGAAAGAAATTCTTAGTAGTAGTAGAAATAACTTTCCTATATAATGTAAACAGGACAGAAATGTGATCTTACACATGCACATGAAAGCACAACCAAGACATGCACATTAATAATGCATAAACAGAGAGGAAAAAGAAGTTAAAAGGGTTTCAAATTGGTTAGATCAATACACAGAAGATGTAAACCTGATCTGCTTTGGGAAGTGTAACAGAAAAGTTAAAATGGAAAAACAGAGACTATCAAAAATAAACTTGAGATGGGTTAAAACAAGGAAGAGGCAGAAGTAACTATTTAATTTTAAAATACAAAATCCAAACTCCTCCAATCTTAAGCAAAAATTTAAACAGTAAAGTAAACACTCAAATTGAATATACCTGTTTTTTAGATTGTAAATCTGCTCGAACTTCTCTTAGAGCTTCTACTCCTTCCAAACCACCCTCACCTAAAGTCAGGGCAGATACCAAAAGCTGGGTAGCATGTAAATAATGCTTTTTATTCAAAAAAGATGTCAATTTTGCAGGCACTTCTCGAAGTTGATCACTGGCAAAAAATGTTCACATGTATCCCAAAACGTGTTATTGCAGACCCAACAGATAAAAAAGAAATAACAAAAACTGCACATATTTTTAAAAACACCTACATCTCTTCTAGAAGTTGAAGTACATGCTTGTGTTCAACTCCTTCAAGCCACAATTTTTTCAATTCATCTCTCCGGCAATGCAATAGCATTTTACAAGCTTGCAAGTTTTCTTTAACAGCATGAATTTTTTCTCGTGATAGTGTCACTCGGGCAGAGAGTTTTCCAAAAAGCTTTACAACAGAACATACAAAATTTAAAACAATAATAGATGAAAAAAATCAAGATAACTAATAATGATAGATCATACCTGCATAACTTGAGTGAGATCTTGATCATGTAACGAAACAAGTTCATCCAAACGTTGATCACTTTTCTTATACTCTCGTTCGAGTTTGGCTTTTTCTCGATCTCTCTGCTCATTAGATTCACTTGCTGACAGTGTTCTAATAACTGACATCAATAGACCACTCTGTTTCAAAAAGAACATGACAAATTCATAAGATAGGGTTACACATTTTGGGTATTAGCAAAATATTTAATAAATTTACTCCAACTTATTTGAAAGCACATTAATTAACACTTCATTATAAGAAAGAAAGTTTTTCCTGATATCTACGCTAACAATGAACAATATTCTTGAAATATTACTGTCGGAATGATAATATACAAAACAATATACCGTTTCTTTCGGGTGTTTTATACCCCTTGGGGGTTTCGTTGGCGGTGTGCTCATTTTCGCAGTTATATTGCTTTCAGTTTTACAAGAGCACAAGCATTTTACAGAAATGAGCACAACCCATCAACGTGCACCAGTAACACCGGGCAAATCTCACGCCCCTTTCGACACCAGCATCACCACAAGCACAGACTGCCCGATAGACGCAATCTCTACTGAGATATGTTGCCGAACATGACAACTGTCAAATCACACTCGTCTTTCCAAACACCAGAACATCGAAATGCGTGACGCGCGGCAAGTGGCAATCTTGCCCTGCCCCGATCTCGCCTCCGGCGTGCTCATGGTGCTCATGCACACGGACTATAACGCGGGCCGGGGGAGTTGGATGGTTATGTTGACATTCGAAAATCAGTTAAAAATAGTTTTTGAAAGTTCTTGAATGAGTTTTGTGAAAGTTGTTTCGTAAATGGATTTTGCTTTCTACTGAGTATTTTTCTTCATTCGAATTTTAGTGGATTTTTATAGCTTCTACGATCATGCCAGACAAAGTCCGAGGAACTTTTGTATCGCAAAAGATTAATAAAGTGAGGTGGAAACCTGAAGATTTATCATATTCCAGTCATTTTGTTACAGGCAGTTGGGATGACCAGGTAAGAGAATATCTAAGTTCATTGTATTTGCATTTACCGTTGAATTTGTTTTGTCGCATGCAACCCTAATTACCACGGCAAAGGAACAACATAGTAATATGGATTTGCAGGTCAATTCTCTTGCACTATGGTCCAACCCACGACCTGATGATGATCCAGATCAACTCACAGTCAAGACGGCATCTTTGAATTTCTTGGGGGATGTGACTGAACTATTGGTAACACATTTATGTAACAAATTTTGATATTTTATGAAAAATACATTATTTTTATATGTTTGTAATATTTTCGTTTTCAGTTCATTGATGACAAAAGGTTCATTGCTTCTTCATCACATGGATTCGCAAAGTTGTTTGAAATTGAATTCTTAGATCTTGGGAAAGCTCTGTTCAAAGAATTGATAGTATGGGACAAGTTACACGAGTTTAGGTAATACATCCACATTCATTTCTTTATATAGCTGCTTCAACATAAATAGTGTAAACTGAAATAAATGAATTTCTTACAGCTATGAAAGCAGCTGTCCTTGTACTGGTTTAGCATGTTTTGAAGAAGATATTGCCTACCATTGGAGAGGATGGCAGAATATCTCTACTTACTGCCAGTCAGAAAAAAAACTCTTCGGAAAATAGGTTTGTATTAGAAACTAACAGATTCTTGTCTTTTGCTTTAGTTGCACAAATTTCTCCCATAATTTTAAATTCACAGATAAAGCTGACAGTTGTTCATTGCACTGTGTGTGTTTCTTGAAGTATAATGAAGTGCTGACAGGGAACATTCGTGGCCATATGAAAGTTTGGGATTTAAAAAGCCAGTCAAATAAACCAGCAACAACATTTATGATGTCAGGTGATCAGGTAAAAGCAAAAAATTTTTAAATTAAAATTCGTATATTGCATCAGTTATTTGACAGAGATTTGGAGTAAGTTACTCGATTATACAATTCAGGGAAATGCATTATGTGGTCTGGATTATAGAATTCCTGATTTATTGTGAAAACCTTGTATAGATTGCAGCCAGTTGTGTAACATTTCATCCTACGCAGCGTCACATGCTCCTTGTTGGTGGAGATGATGGTTCATTAACTGTGTGGGATATGAGACACAATACATTTCCTGTTACTGTTCTCAGTGCCCACGCAGAGTCAGGTAATCAGTTGACTGTATTCTTAACTTATTTTTTTCGATAACTTAACAAATTTTCACTATTTGACTGTTCCTCTGTAGTGAGTGAACTGAAATTTCATCCTGATCGACCAGAACACCTATTCTCATGTTCTGCTGATGGTGATGTGTGGCACTGGAACACATCAACAATGTCACGAGGCACACGTTTCAGTTCCAGTTCAGGTAGGGTTTGATTCTTTTTTTTTTATTATTTGTATTGTTTCTTTGATATATGTAAAACAAGATATTAAGACCTTAACATCACTTTTGAACCAAACATTGCAAATAAAACTTGATAATTCTGCAATGCCATTTCTTTTACATTGTTTTTCTTTTCCAGATATGTCAATAGATGAAAATCCATGGCTGAGTAGTGATGCTGCCAAGCATCGAATTGAGGTGTTGTCAACTATGCCAAAACTGCACAAACCAGTCAATTCTTTGGATGTGAATCACAGTAGATTGATATGTTCAAGTGACAATGAAGCAGTCTATGTAATAAATGATGTTATTCCATGAGTCTTTTATAATGGATATACTTTTTTGCATTTATAAAACTTTCTTTTTTTAAAATTGGTTCTTTCATTTCATAATTTCCTTTAGCAAGACCCGTATTTGTAGCAAGCTCTTTAAGAGCTCAACCTACGAAATAGAGATTCCGGGTATTTGGAATATAGCGGTCAGACCACTTGCCTTCAGAGAAAAATATGTATAATGTTTCATAGAAAAAAGTATATTACACAATCAACTTGGCTTGAAATAATCTAAAATTGTTTACAAAACTGATTACTGATTTCTGAAAGAAAATAAATATTTACAGTAATACTAGCCCTCCTTGCTTGGACCACTGAAGGAAAACTGATAGACTTCGGCAATCACTGTTTCAATATCTCGTTTCATTTTAGACATTTTGTGGTGTTAATTATATTCAAATCTAAGCACTAATGTAGGGTTCATATGTTGTTAAAAAAATGGGACATCTAATTTTTCTCTTGAAAGTATAGTGAAATCTCAAAAGACATATCTATTTGATGTTCTTTCCTAATTTTTATGATAATATTAGTCAACAGGAGTTCTGTCTTTAGGATCTAACATTTCTTTTTATCTGTTATGAAGTTAAGGAAAAAGTGACCGAAGGCTTAGGTAAAAGGCAAAGTTTATCAAAAAATGTTATTCAATTGTTTTGATTGAAAAAAACTTCCAATTTTTGCCAGCAAATAACTAAAGCTTTGAGGGATAGAGTATTAGATAGAAACCATCTCACAGGCAATTTTGTCAGTTTTCATTTTGAATAGGCAATTGTTGGCTTTGTTGCAACAGTTTCAGTAAATAAGTAAAAAGACAATTTTACTTGGCTGTTTTTGAAGAGGTAAGAATGTTTAAAATCCCCAGAATGAGGCATGTAGTTACTGGAGGGCTCTATAAAAGTCTATTTTGATATTTCACGTGATCTTCAGTAGAAAACTATACTATCTGTATTTTTGCCGCAGCGACCAATAGTGAAAAACCAGATGAAGCAAACTGCAGAAAATTTCAGCTTCTTGGCAAAGTTTTTCGAGATGGGACAGAAATCAGAAAAATGAGACAATTTTGTGTTTATGGGGTTTACAAACCCTACAGGAATGTTCTGAGGTTCTGGAGATCAGTAATTCAATCAATTTCATTTAATTCTTTAATTTTATTTTTATTAATGGATATGGTTTTGCTATACTTTCAGACAGCAGTGTGGCAACCAGCCAATTTTAATTCACTTAGGGCTGATGGATTCAATCCCTTGAGGAGGGCACAAACATTCGCAGCATTATCAGTCACATCTTCCTACGATTTCAGCGCATTGACATACGGCCACTGAAGTGAAATAAAATATTATGTCAGGACGTGATCTACCTCAAAAATTATTAAAAAATTGCAGAGCTGCCTTGGAACGATTCTCCATTGAAAATACTCCATATTTATAAAGAGAGATTACTCACTCCAAGGACTAAGGAAGATTTTTGCAACTCCTCTTCATTTTCTTTACTTCATTTCAAATTTCCATTGGTGTTTCTCAGGAAATTTTGTAATTTACTCTGAAGAGAGATGGGGTATCATATAGGTAAACGGTTTATCATGATCCCCCCCTGCCCGACTTGCTTCTGGTTCAACACAATTCTGTCAACGGAAGAGAAAGTAAAAAATAAAATGAATGATAAGGGTTAATCCCTTTATTATCTCCACTTTTCTCAACGTAGCCAGCTAAATGAATTGCTTGCTATTGTGGGCTATAGTCTTTTGGATTCACCTGTTAAGTCACCATCTGAAAAGCCACATCCATTTCACATTAGCACTATTTTATCATAATGGGTCTTCGTCAGTTACTCACCAAAAGAACATTTCATTATTTAACTATGACAGTCACTACAACACAGTAATACAAAAGAATTGACATGAGTGAAGCAGGTATTGGCAAAAGAAAGCCAACTATTGAAGGCACCTAGATTATGTCATTCAAGATATTAACTAGATAATTACATTTAAGTCAAATATATATCTTCAATTTCTCTTTGTCAAGAGATGGGCCATTTTTTAAACAAAAATGGCGAGATCATTAAATAATTTTAAGTGTAAAAATGCCTTCATCCACAACCTTCCTTCCTTAAAAAGATTCAATAGATGTAAATAATAATTTTTCAGGTATCCCTTTCAATAAATTTTCTTTCAATTATACTAAAGGTCTTGCTCAAATAATTTGCAATAAAAATCACTTAATTTTTGCATTGACACCTTTAGCCAACCTATTTAAAAGTAACTTCTTCCATGAAACACATTTACAGCCTTTGATAATTTGTGTCGGAACTTAAGGTAAACCATCAGGTAGTCTACTAGGCCAATTACTAATTGCAACATCAACTTTCTGAACATAATAAATATACAATTAGTTCATAAAATCCACAAAAATATTATTTTCAATGCTATTTGGCTACATAACAGAATTGAGAAAATTATGCCTAGCTACTTCAGGCTGAAAATACTCAAATTAACAACTTTTATTTTGTTCCAATATATTAAGACGAAGCGATTCTTACCATGTCATCATTTTTTGTGATTTCTTTCAGCGTGATTAATGTTTTGCCATAACAGAACAGAACTCAGGGAGACAAAAACAGCTAAGACAAGTCTGACCGTGAATGTCTTTGCTCTCAACTTGATGTGTGTTCCTATGTGGTAGAAAAATCATAAATAATATTTACCAAATTGTGTTTGATTGATTTATTTAACTTCATCATCTATACAAGCATACATAATTTTATAAGACACAAATGGGGAAGATGTCTAAAAACAAAGGGGTTGGAACACAATTTCGCATCAATTTTAACTTTTGTAGTAGTTTTTTAGTTTTCCATTCTTTCCTGAATTTCATAATATTTTTTTCAACATCTAAATTATGCACAGCAACTATGAAATCACATTGATAACTAGTATTTCATTAAAAATACACTATTTAATGATACCACTGATTTCAACAAAATCTCTCAGTTTATTAATATTTTTTAAGGCCACAATTGCCCTACTTGGCATTATTTCTGTATTTTCTAAACATGTTATAGAAAAAAATACTCAGGGTGCAAAATGTCACATCAGTAACTAAAAGATAAGCAGACAGTTTCCAACATAAACTTCCTTTCTTCTAAAGAAGAAGTCATGGTGCAATTTATTTCACAACACAATTCTAACATCACACCCATACACAAGCACTCACTGTGAGCCCCCCAATGCAGCAAATCTAACTAAACACTGATACCAGCAGGAAGACCAAATGCAAAGAAAAATTATGGAAAGTAAACTAATAGAAAACATTAATAGTTATTTTACTCACTAAGATATCTGAAAATGGGTAAGCCAAGCAAGGCAACTCTGCATTTTAAAGTTTGGAAACCATCAGCCTATGCATAACATTGTAACAGCACATGCTTTTTCCTACACATCTTGGGGTGAATAACAGAGGCCAAGTAATGAAATATCTAAAAATATTTTAACTCTTGTAATAGATGACACTTGAAACTTGCAATATTTTCAGGTTCACCTCTGTCAACCAGGCAATCCCCTCAAGACATTAGAACATTACAAACAGAGCCATGACTGTAGTTGGAAGCCTTAAAAACTATAAAAAACCCACTTCCTTAACACTAGAATTGTTTTTCTTCAAAATATTAACAACATAATTCACAACCACAATCTTCACTTGAAGTATAATTCTGAAGTAAGTATATCATGAAAGCTAAAAGTCCACCCTAGGTGCAATAGACAATAATTTTCAAGAATATTAAACTAGGAACAATATTTTTTAAGCAATAACTCCTATTGACTAGACATTTTGTTTGGCAGAGCAATGGAATGTACAGACAGTACATTTTAAATGCACATGCCAAAATACAACTTTGGCACTACACTGCTTATCAATGACTACCATTTCATTCGAACACTTCTACGACACAAAACCAAATGTTATAGAAGAGATCAAGAATCATAAATTTATGGAATAAGATATCACATGTGAAACTGGAGTGATGCCATGATTCACAGCAAAGGTTAATGCATTGTGCGTGAATTCAATTATGTATGCAATAATATAAATCTAGAGAACATAAATAATTCAGAAATAAGCTAAGAAGAAGAAAAAAATCTAAGCACAATCTTAACATATGTCTCCTCCAACTGCATTCAGCAACAAGCACCCTAGCTTTGAACTTCTTATATAGCAGCAAGCACCCTTGCTTTGAACTTTTCACCACCCTGTCACTTCTTTCATAAGTCACCCAAAAAAGGTAAATTTACAGCAATAACATTACTGTCAAGGATAAGAAAACAAATATAATAAATAAGCTCAATAAGAAACTTGTTTACAATCAATACCCCTTGTTCAATGACTTCTCATAAAAATTGAATTCAAATATAATTTGCACTTAAATTCATTAATTAGGTACAAAATGTTTTGCTGTGGATGGTGCACTATTATATCTCCCTATCAGAAATGTGCAATGCAAACATTGGCCTCCCTTGGAAATTCCATCTACCTCAGTGATGCATCGAGTCATTTTCTTGCTCACAAAGTTACTTCCACACTTCTGGTAAGTAACAGGTGTAAGGAACACTTATTTCTCAATGCTCTATGCATCAGTAAGATAAATGGAAATGAAGAGCATAAGCGAAGTCTATCCATTCCATCCAATTTGTATATATATATTTTATCTGTGTAACTTCAAGATTTAAAATATAACATTCTGAACACGTTATTTACAGAACATTACTTCGATACTTTGAGAAAGTCTACTATAAAATATTATATACTTTTCATGCGTAATAGCAGTCACAAAAACACTATTTCCCTATTTCTTAATTTCTCACACTTTATTCATATCAGAGAAATTAATGTTATCCATGCAGGGTTTAATTCTTTACTGTGAAAATTTCTTGAAAATTCTTTTAACATTTGCAACAAAATTGTTAACAACATTCAACAATATTGACAACTGAAATAGCACAATATACACATATAAACAATCATTCTCACCATGTTCAAAGAATGAACATGATTTCAATGTAACACATTTTATAAATTTTAATAAATTAAATATAACATTTAAATTAAATAAAACAAATTTGAACAAAATGAATGTGAACAATCAAAAATAGGAAGAGATTAAGAAGCAAAAAATAATAAATATAGTAAAATCTTCCAGTTAACAAAAAAATAATGCAGTTCCAAAACAAAAACAATAAATCTTACAAAATGAGATCAAAAACAACCTCTAAATGACTAGACTGAATTACTAGAAAATAGCATAGTATGAACAAACACACCCAACACTGGGTTTGGCAAAACTTCTTTAAGTATTTTCATCAGTTTAACTGTACATGTAACATTTCATTATCAAAAAATCTATTTTGATAAAGTGAATCACAATTGATTGTTTTCTTTTTCCGTAACACTCCAATAAAATTATATCACTACAGATTCAAATTGTGTAACCAAGTTGCATGTATTTAAGAATAATTATTTTCCTGTGAAATTATCCTACTTGAGCTCAATATGATGATCAGACAGCATCTCTGTCTAATTCTGTTGATACAAATATCGTCAAGGAAGTAAAATAGAATGGAATGAGGATACCTATGCAAAATTCATCTGCCTCGCAATTTCTTAAATCTATCCTTGCAATATAGTTCTATTTTAGTTCATTGTTATACAAATTATATGGAATAAATTGAAAATTCAACAATATTCTATCAATTGCAATTCTATCAGTTGCTTCAACATTAGCTTGAAACAACAGTAACACAAATTGACTAAATAAAAATTTAAATTGTGACAATAAACAAAGTAGACAACCTACCAGCATTCAATACTTCATTATTCATTAGATGATTTGGCTGATATATAAAACTTGAACAAAATATGAAACAACCATTTTTTTTTTACTTTTACTTAACTAATCTTTCTCCTTCACCAGCTTTACCTCATGAACACAATTACAATGCAAATATAAATTAATAAAAAGGAGGTAACCTTAGGACTTCAATACGACATTCAGGACAGCATTAAAATTTGCATTGCAAATTTAATTCTCAGATTTTGTAAATCAAATACCTCAAACTGGAAGATATCTTTCCTGCCAATCAGGCAAAAGATACTAGAATTTGTTTAATTGCCTTTAAACAAATTTTGAGGCATCAGTGAATACAAAAGCATTTGCCATGCAAAACATGGACTTCAAATTTCTGATGCATAATAGTTTTCAAGGAAAAGCTAAGCTGGTCTTTTAGCTAACAATAATGGTAAACCGACATGATGCTCTTGTTCATCAGTTTGGAAACAAGTTGTACGCTGTCATCTGAACCACGAGCATGCAATCGTTGTACTTCAGGTTTCAGAATAGCAAATGGATTAGAACTTTTATCTGTAAACGAAAATGTATGGAAATTATTTTCATGTGCATTAATATTTTCTTTACAGCTTACTGAAATACACTAGACAATGTTAAAATATTAAAACACAAATAATCAAAGTTGCTAAGCACAATCTGATCACATTGAAAACACCCACGAATGCCCTAAATTCTTAAAGTATACTTAAATACATTACACTTCAGGTATCATATAATGTAATTTCTCTGATTGGAACTTCGTTTTCATAAGGTAACAAATTTGCAGGGTTTGAAATAATATTATAGGAATTGCCCCCCTTCCCTCCCCCAAAAAAACAACTTTATTGTCATTTCAAATTACTAAAAAGATTTACAATGATCCTCCAACAGGTTAAAAATTGATTTTGATTCACAGAAAAAAATTTTACAAGCAGAACAGTAAATCAATAAGAACTAGGAAATGAGTCTTGACATCATTACTATTCCACCACAAACAAAATAAACTTGCATGATAAAAAATAGATTTACAATTACAGACATTCCCGTCTAGATAAACACAAAAATTATACTGTAAAATCAGAGAATAGAAAGGATTTACTCAATACACTGAAACATTTTTCAATTAAAATTATTTTACTTCAAATGATATTTCTGCTTCAAGTCTCTCCTTTTGATGCTCTATCAATATTGTTTTTTCACAATCTGCTCAGAAACCTTTTGGCATTATTTTGCAGGACGTCACTTGAGAGTATTCTTCAGTTTCAGTTACACCTCTACCCATATTTAAGTTTACATCAATTTTTCAAGGTCAGCTATTTTCCATGATCAAATTCTAATATGACTCGTAGGAAAGCAAGTCCTTTTTCAACTGTCTAAAAATCAATTTACGTAAATACTCACATACCCTCATAATTCTCAATACACTTCAAAATTACCACACTAAAGAAATTGAATCATCAAAAATGGAACACTTATCCAAGCTTCTATTGACCAATTTTACAATGTACAACCCCTTTTTAACTATTCAAGGAACAGATGATTTTTTAATATTAGAACTGAATTCATTATATTAAACATTTTAGCTTCCTGGAAATCTTATAAATTTTGAAATAAGTAAAATATCCACCTCTCTTCAATAAATGCTTACCTCTAACTTCACTGCTGGATCGCTGGTGTGGACGGGGTGACACACCTAAACGTGCTGGCAGTCCCATCTGATTAGCCGCACTTAATGCTTCAGCTGACAACTCTCGCAAACAATCATTAAGGCTTCCTTTAGATTGTGATTGCTTAGGGGAGAGTACCTTCTTTGGTGTTTTCTTGCCACAATGATGAATACTTTCCTAATTAAGAAAAGATCATAAATGACACCTATTAAATAAAATGGATTAATTTACTTTATCAAGCTTCACGCAAGACACAAATATTTTAATGAGTTTGATTGTATTTCAAAATTGAAGGCAATTCAATCACTTGCAAAACTGTAACTTTCAGTTTTTTTGGACAAATATTTGATACCTTGGAAGTAAACTTTGACGTTCAAAAAATTCTTGGAAACTGCTCTCAAAAATATGCATTTATGACCCACAAATACCCAATAAATAATGAACATTGAGTAAATGTCTGCAGAATATGTACACCCCAATTTCATGTGAATTTGAGCAACACATTTTGTGCACACTAGAAAAAAGGTACAAAAATGCACTGCAAAAGAAATTCCTGATGAATCCATTTTAAATAAAAATTATTTGAAGGATTCTCATTAATACCCTTCATGAAATCAAAGCAGAGTTGTCACAATCAAAAAAGGGATGCCAAAGCCCCAAAACATTCACGAAAACATAACCATTAAAAATATTAAGTTTCAAATTTCAAAACCAGTAAGGCTAGCTGTATTGTCAATTATCATCCATTTCGCTAATTAGTTTGCTGCATTTGTCAATTAATCATAGTATCTAAAACACAAAAATGTGAGCTTTAAATTCAACGAAATTCTTTAGAATTTAACTATCTTAAGGACATTCAAACACATTGGATTTCTAAACTATTTACAGAAAATTTTTCAGAATTATTTTATTACACTTACCTGACTTGATTCTTCATCACTAGATTGCAAAGGAAAGCGAAACACTTTAAAGTTTGGAGATTTGGCCATGTGACAGGTGGTGGGCTGCGTATCATATGCTCATGAATCTCTGGTAATGTAAGTGGATCTACATCCAAATCATGAGGAAACTCCTGTAAGAATTTGGTAACAGTTATTGGCTTGCGAAATTTCCATCCACATCTCATACAGTAAAAATCAAAAAGGCACTCATCAAAACAACTTCACCTGTGACATTAAATTGGCATCATCCGATTCAGATTCTTCCATGCTGTCCACCAAACTCTCACGACTAGCTAGCACCTGAAGGAAAGGATTGTCCTGGCGAGACAAACGCAATGCAGCCATATCTTGATCTATATCTCGTGTTCGACCAGGAGTAAGTGTAAGGGTGGAGGCAGCAGGCGACGGGGGACAGCAAGGGGCTTGAACCATTATATCCACAGCTGTAACTGACAAACTGGATGGAACTCGGGGCACCGCTCCATATCCATAGTTTGGAGCAGCTACAATGAAAGGTAGAATGCATTGTTCACTAATTTCTAAAGGGAACAATAAAGATTAGTAAAGAGAACAAATAACTAATTCTTCTGGAATGAAACAATGACTTCCATTCAAGTTTCTTACTGTTTACTGCATCATCAGAAAGTAAATATCTAATGAAGTATTTGTTGGCATCACATCATAATTTCTCTTTGCTGTGTAAATAGATTGTATTAAAACATTCAATTTCTTCTCTTCTCTTCTACTGAATTTCAATGATATTTGTTCCAATTTCTGAATCACTGAAAGCCTACACATGTATGAAGCTTTCATGACTTGAGATCAAGACCTGTATTGTCAGAAACTAAGCCCTAGCCTGAATGATCAATTCAGTGTACCCAGAACTAGGATACTGTAGTATAGGGAGGATAAGGATTGCAACCACTGAAGGCAGGTTAGTGAAGCTTGGTCAGTAGGAGCAAAAACAAGTTTAAAACGTTTTTTTGCCAACGTTTCAGAAAATATATTTTCATCCTCACAGACAAAATGAGAAAGAAGCAAATACTATTACATAATCAACAAAAAAAAATGTCAGATACGATTACACGACATATATACACACACAAGAGTTACATACCTTGCAATCACCAACAGAATATTCACACATATATTGCATTGCAAGGTATGTAACTCATGTATTAAAAAAATAACAAAACGTGTTCCACTGAATCAAGGTAGTGTAATTGTATGCAACATGTTTTTAGTAGCTTTAGGTAATAGCGCTTGCTTCTTTCTTATTTTGTACAGCCCTGAGAATGGGAACACATTTCCAAAAACACCTTGTTTTAAATTTGTTTTACCTCCTACTGACCAAGCCCTGTTAACCTGACTTCAGTATATTATTTATGGTTGTTAAGGATTCTCCATATTGAAATCAACGTCAACAATATAATCTTGAAATTTCCATCATATAATTTGTATTTTTGGGTCGGGATTGTCAGAATTAAGTTCTATCAATGCTGTACCAAAGATGTTAAGATTCAGGCAATTTTGAACCAAAAAATCAAGATGTCCGTGTATGTAATTGCATATCTTGGTTAAGAAGCTTTTGAGCTGAAACTTTACCTCCAATGTTTATCAAAACCTCTGACATTTTACAAATTATAAAAAATCTTTATATTTAAAACACTAAGGGTTTTTCATTTAGAAAGAAATTTGAGCTCTGTATTTAACCAAATTGTGTTACCTAGCTGGTGGGCCCTGGCTGTATTTTTTCTTTTAGCTCTTATTAACAAATTTTATAGAATAAATACTAAATTTTAATAATATTTTAAAATGAATTCTTACTACGTCATTTGTTCATTATTTCACTGTGTAATTTGGAATCAATCTTTGGAGAGCATTTGACATTTTCAATCAGTGAAAAATAATCAGTGAATATATCTATAATCAGTGAATATAATTATAAAAGGTGAATTTAATTTTTAAGTTGAGGCAGATTTCTTTGCCACAGTTCCCTACAACAATCATGCACAGATCTTAGTGTATACTAAACATTTCAATAACATTTTCAGAAACATGATCAACTGTGTTGACGTGAATAGTAATTGAATTGTTTCAGAATTTGTAAACCTCCCTCATTTCATGAGTCTTCAAGAATAAATACTAAATAATGAAACAATTATTTTGGGGTTTTCAATTTTCAATAGAATGAATACGTAGAAATTTCCTAATTATTCTACAGCTCTTCCTTTAGCTGGATGAAAGAGCATCTCTCACATTGAGTTTTGAATATGTTCTACACCACCAATATTAAAGCCAGAGATACCTTTTTCAGTGAAATTTATTCCTCAACTGCAGGGCTTGATTTCTGATGGAACACGACAGTCCATCGGCACTCCTGTACCGTTTAAATAATATTATATATATATATATATATATATATATATATAGATATATATATATATATATATACATATATATATATATTAAATTAATAATTAATTTGGGGCATGTTCCGGTACATAAAATTTTATAAATCAAGCACTGCTCAACTGAATGGGATTATGCAGAATGCAACCAAACCAATGTAAAAATTAAGCAATGGTGCTCTCTGGACAGCTAAGCAAAATTCCTTTGATTTTCACAATGCATCCATGTGATGATTGCATTGTGATACTCTATGTAGACAGAAGAGCTAAAGCACGTATTGCTATTCATACATTTGCAAACTGCAGAGAATGGCCAATGAGAGATATTATTGATAAAATTAGAAAAAACTAATGTAATTTGGATGTAAATATATATTCCACAAATCTCATTGTCCACATGCATTCTTGCTGCTCAAAGTTTTAAGATACAAACCAACATAACAAGCCATATTGATAGATAATTTTTTCATTCTTACAGATTTCTGGGATTTGGATGTTTTCTACATAACTTCAATCAATTGTAGATCCTTTATTATCATCAAGCACTTTTTTTCCAAGAATAATTGTGGAGAATAACACTAAGAGAAGGAAAAGTTTTGGTACGCCATGCATTCCATTAGATTTTTATTTACATGTGTAACAAAATAGCCAATATTTGCTCCAGAAATATTAGATATTTGTTACAAACTTTGAATAATAGAAATGTTAATTTAGCCTTATACCAACAAAACTTTCCACAATTGTGTAACATTCATATATTCCCACAAACGTGAGTAATGGCAAGAGACAATGCCTTTACAACTCTTCTGTTATTAGATATTTGTTCTCTATTGAAATCATGAAATGAAATAAACAATAACTACTCACAACGACATTCTGAACCATGATCCATTGCTTTAAATGTTGGTTCTTCAAAATTCACATCACTTATGTCATCATGGATTTTTTCTTTTTAAATAAATTTGAAATAAATGTCAATGGGGATTTCTTCAAATATCCATTACGGCTACTGTTGTCAGATGAAATATGAAGCATCACAATCTACAACCAATCAATTTTATTTGTTAGCAAAAACAAAATTCAATAAGGCTTTCTCACTTTCATGTTTACGAGACGATACAACATAACATCAAAATCTTGTAAATAAAGAATCACACCCCTAATCTAC